>PVIR01023746.1:0-26650 GCA_004026965.1 Petromus typicus
TGGGCTGGAGATTTAGCTCAGTGGTTCCGGCACCTGCCTTGCAAGTGCAAGGGCCCAGGTAACCACATACAATACTGAGCGTGGAGATTCATGCCTAGCAGCAATCAGTACCACATACCTCAGTGCCAGGTGTGGGGGCTCACGCCTGTCATCCCAGCACTTGGGAGGCAGAGGCAGGAGGATTGCTGTGATGTGAGTTGGAGGCTGAGCTCAGGGCCAGCCTGAACTACAAAAGAAGACCCTGTCTCAAAAAAAAAAAAAAAAGAAAGAAAGAAAGAAAAAAGAAAAGAAAAGAAGAAAAACCCAAACCTTTCACCGCTCTCTCCAACTGAAGCATCTCACATTGTATTTTTGCTTCCAAATGTCTAGCTGATACTTGAATATATCTTTGGTAAAATAGATCAAAGTGTGGGTCCTCTGAAGAGATTTAGGAACATAGCCAGCTGCTGAAAAAGGTTCTTGCAGGTGTGGGGAGTTCACCTGCCGCCTCCAAATGCCGACACAGGGCCCTTGATTGTCAGATGAGCCCGTGTCCTAGGAAGGCTCTCTCTGGTGAGTGTAGGAGGGGGAACGTCCAGGATCAGCGGAGCCACTTCACACTGCTATGGACTTTTTCAAACACGGCGCCAAACTAACACCAGCAGCTCAGGAAGTTGCCCAACCTGACACCCAGCCCCTCACTTCCTTCACAGGGAAGTGTATACTCAATCAACTTCCTGTCTGTCATCTACCTTCTTCTTTGTTATCTATTTACCCACCTAGCTATACCAGGAGAGTCATTTCTGTTTTTGCAGTAAGAGGAAAATTATTTAGATTAGAGAAAAACTAAGAGATTCTCTTTATGTCCTGGTGATTGATCTCATAAAATTGCTAAATAATGTAGAAGTTGCTGCCTATTAAAGTATGACATTGGAACAGTTCTGGTTTGATCATTTCAAATCTCCCTCATTGTGTCTCAGATGACTCAGTGAGAAAGCCAGGTGGGCTGAGGCCCATTGCAGGGGCTGCTTAGTCAGTTCCTAGTTTTTAAAATAAAACAAGAGAGAAATGAAATTTTGTGCTAGCCAGTGAGACCGAGTGCTGACATATGTGTTAAAGAAGAATATAAGCATGTCTAGTTTGAGAAGAAGCGTTATTTTAGGTAACTTTATAAATTAGCACTTGTTCTAACACTGTCTTAACTTTACATTTTAAAATGATAGAAATGGTATGTTATATGTTATGTGTGTTTATCACAATAAGGAAATGAAGGACCGGGGATTTAGTTCAGTGGTTCCAGCGCCTGTCTTGCAAGCGCAAGGACCCAGGTTCGATCCCCGGTTAACTACATACAATACTAGGCATGGAGACTCACGCCCAGCAGCAACCAGTACCACATACCACAGTGCCGGGCGTGGTGGCTCACGCCTGTCATTCCAGCACTCGGGAGGCAGAGGCAGGAGGATTGCTGCGATGTGACTTTGAGGCTGAGCTCAGGGCCAGCCTGAACTACAAAGCAAGACCTGTCTCAAAAAAAAAAAAAAAGCATGAACTGAGGTACCAGTGTATAGAGGCAGTATTCTGCCTTCAGCTAGAAATATTTTGAAAAATTATTTTTAGTATTTCTATCTTTCTTGCCTTAGTAAATTCTTTGTAACTTGCTTACGACTAATACTTTGTTATTTGGGGATCAGGGAGTTATTCTGCTTTGTAGTATTTTTGTTCCCGTTCTCTTATATCTGAGACAAATTACCAGGAAACCAAAGTTAAAGGGGAAAGGGTTTACTTAGCTCACATTTTGTAAAGGTTTCAGTCCATAATTGCCTGGTTCCAAGGCAGAGTGGCACATGGTACAGGGGGTGTCCACAGTTCATGGTGCCCACATGGGTAGCAACAAAAGAATTTAACAGCATCTCTTTTTTTAGGTTTTTTGAGACAGGGTCTTGCTTTGTGGTTCAGGCTGGCCCTCAGCTCAGCCTCCAACTCACATCACAATCCTCCTGCCTCTGCCTCCCGAGTGCTGGGATTACAGGCGTGAGCCACCACGCCCGGCACTGTGGTATGTGGTACTGGCTGCTGCTGGGTGTGGGTCTCCATGCCCAGTATTGTTATGTGGTTACCGGGGAATCGAACCCGGGTCCTTGCGCTTGCAAGACAGGCGCCGGAACCACTGAGCTAACTCCCCGGCTCTTAACAGCATCTTTATGCCCCTTTTATCCCATCTAGACTTCTGGGATTATGGTGGTGCAGACCAATCAGTGGTTTAGCAATCACACACTCTTAGTCCCAATGTCATGTATTCCAAATTCAGCCACCTCTGGAAGTGGAAGTCCCACTTCCTCCTCATGTGTAAACACAGGCCATAACACTGTGCGTGATGTACAGAGCCACACTGAAGGGTAGGATTTGTTCTAACTGGATTAGAATCCAGGGGGCTGTACTTTGTAACTGTTATGCATGAATCTTTTTTTTTTTTTTTTTTTTTTTTTTTAGGTTTTTTGAGACAGGGTCTTGCTTTGTAGTTCAGGCTGGCCCTGAGCTCAGCCTCCAACTCACATCACAGCAATCCTCCTGCCTCTGCCTCCCGAGTGCTGGGATGACAGGCGTGAGCCACCACGCCCGGCACTGTGGTATGTGGTGCTGATTACTGCTGGGCGTGAGTCTCCACGTCCAGTATGGTATATGGTTACTGGAGATCAAACCCGGGTCCTAGCGCTTGCCAAGACAGGCGCTGGAACCACTGAGCTAAATCCCTGGCCCCATGAATTTTTATGTTAAGTGAAAGCTCTTACTGAAGTGCACATTGTATGGGTGATGTGGCAGACAGAACATTTCTGAGTGCTAATATAAGTATTACACAAGATTTCATATTTGGAAAGTACTTGAAACTGAGCCTAATGGACATCAGCTTCTCATGTGTAAGTTGTTACGATTACTATTATTGTGCTCGCTTTGGCAGCACATATACTAAAATTGATTACTATTATTATTGCTGCGGTTGTTCTTTCCATGCTGTATATGTCCATGTACAGTCACACCATGGTACCTGACTACTTTGAAAGTCATCTGATTCGGTACTTGGCACATTTTGATGTTGAAATTTTGTCCCAGAATTCATTGTTTAACACTTGGCATTCAAGCTAGAACTTATCAGTTTTCATTGCCTAGTGACTCAATGCCTTTTTCAGCCAAAATAATGTGTTTTGTATTCATTGTATGTTATGTGTGCTTAAATGTATAACAAGACTATTACAGGTTCAGTCATTATTGCTGAAGGAAAAAATCTTTGTGCAAGTTCATTGTCACACTGAAGCCACTGGAAGAGATTGAGCTATGACTTAAATGATTCAGGTGAATAAAAGCTGAGCAGGTTCTAGAATTTACAGTCATCATTGGCACATGTAATATCTCAGAGCTGCCGCAGTCTTGTCCGCACTCTCCTTTATGATTTCTCATATCTTATACAGAGGACACTGATGGACATGACATAATTTTTCTCTGTGGACTGTTTGCGGACAGTTATCTTCGGGAGGTTTTCTCTGTCATGCAAGGTATTTCAAAGATACTCCTTTCTCTAACATGACATGTACAAAAAAACAAAATTAATTTTTTGGCTCTAGTGCAGAAGTTACAAGGGGAAAGGGCCTGCTGCTTCCTGTCATTTTATCAGGAAGCCAAGAATGCAGGGAGGAAGTGGGGAGGGAAATACACCCTGCGTGTTCACATTCCTCCCAGCCTCCTAACAGCACATTGAGCTGTGGCGCCCCAGTGGTCCAGTCCTCGTTCAACAGACACCCTGTGAACAGATAATTCTCTTGGGGAGCATGGGTGATCTATCATATCAAGTGGTAAATGTGTGTGAGCACTGGAAAGTGAGTGTGACACTCCTTTCTCTACAGATATTGGCAGTATACAAACTACAGTAGTTCACTGACTGATGAGAAGTACCCTAAAGTCAACCATTAGTTTCAGAAAGAATGCAGACCACTTGGAATCAGGAGTTCCTAGAATCAGGAGTCAGGCGAGGTGAGTTACGTTCAGTCTCTAGATCACATGTGGGCAAACAGGGAAGTCTTTTTGTATCTCCCCTCAGTTTATCGCCCTTTCTTACAAGGGGGTTGCATTTCTGAGCTTTTTTTGGTCACAGAGGTGTCCCATTGATTTGCCTCTCAGATGCATCCTTTGACGATACTCCAGTTAGATCTCTTTTGAAGAAAGACAAAGAAATGATTGTGGATGTCCCATGAGAAAGCTTTCTTTGCTTATGAGATAATCCTGATTTGTATTTCCAATCTGAATTAGATCCAGGTATAATGACACTCGTGAGAAAATGGCATCTGCTAGTGTTAATAACTTCCTCTCTCTTGAACCACTTCCTAATCAGGATAACACTAGTGTTTCAGACTCACACAATAGGAGACCTACTGTGCCTTGCTCAAGGTACTGGGTGAATTCAGACCAGTAGAACACAACAGTCATATTTTTTGTAAGTTATATTAAAAAAAAATCAAGTGGGATTTTAGTAGTTTTAAAAGATGATGACCTAAAGATCACACAAAACAGCAGAACTTCAGCCTTTGCAGCTTCAAAATTAAAAAAATAAAAGATTTTGCTTTGACAAGAGATCCTCAGAACACCATGTTCCAGAATGTTCTTTAGAATCTGTTCCTTGGAATTTTGTTCAGAGACCTCAGAAATCTAAGCACTGGACCTCTGCCGCCAACAGAGAAGGAAGCCTGGCTATGGCTCCAGCTGGCAGCAGACCTTGGTGTCTTCCAGTGGTGTCAGTTTTCAGGTGCAAGCAGAATTCAAGAGTAGTGGGGTCAGGAAAGTTTCCATCCAGACTTCAGGAGAAGGCACGGGAGGCCAGGAAGTACTTAACTCTGAGAAGCGGTGTATGCAGCTCTGAGTGTGGAGCCGAAGGTGCAGGAGAGACCCCCAGAGCTTGGAAAAGCCGGGAGTGGGGGTAGTCAGAGGAAGACTGACAGGAGCGCGCAGAGCCAGCCTAAGAAAAAGTCCATGGGCGCTGCGATCACCAGAAGGGCCACAGAGGCAGAGCCACCAGAGCCCTGTGCCGCTCACAACCTGCCAGCGGTTGCCAGGGATGCTACAAGAGGAACCGCGAGACTTAACGTTTGCCCCGCTGGCTTCTGGTCTTGCTTTGTTTCCATTCCCTGGTATCCGCCCTGTTTGTAACTTTTGCAATGGAAATGTGCCGCTGAATACTGGCGGTGTTCACTCTGCCTCTGTACAGGGGCTCACTGCGAAGACTCTTCCTTAAATCTCGGAGGAGACTTTGGACCTGGACTTCCCAGCAATGTTCCAGCTGTTAGGACTTTGGCGACTCTTAGAGATGGACTAAAATGCCTTTTGCATAAACTTTGGGGCCCACGGGTGGAAAGTTGTGACTTGTGTCCAGTTATCTCACAAGCCTCCTATAGTCCTCGATGAAGCTTTTTCAGAGTGGCTGGATCTACAGTGTGAATTCTGATGACAGGTGTGAGGGATCAAGACAAAATGCAAAGAAAAACATAATTTTTTCCTCTTCATTTTCTTAATCATTAACTATAGATAAAATGTAACAAGCCTATGGTTTCAAACTTTATCCCAAGAGTATGTCTGGGAAGTTCAGATGCTCTGAAGATCCTAATAAGATTTAGGGCCTAAACAAAGCCTAGATCGGGGGTGAAGGGTGGGAAAAGTCTTCTGGGGCACAGAACAAACTAAACAGAAGCATTTCACAGGAGTAACAGAAATTTTCTGAGCTCATAAATTGGTCATTTGCTGGAATGTTGCTTAGTTTGTTCTTAGGTATTTCCTCTGGATCTGATTTATTTCACCCAGCACTATGGTTTCAAGATCTTTCTTTGCCTACAAATGACCCAAATTTATCCTCGAAAGACCTATTTAATTATTTCCTTGTAACCTGAGACCTAATCAGCTTTTCACCTTTTGTAGTGTCTCTGTCGCTCTAAAAAACCGATCATTTTGCTATCATTTTTATCTATCTGATAACGGACTGTGGAGGTAGCTTGTCTGAAATCTTTCATCAGACTCAACCCAGACACAAATATCAGTGGCTCCTAGCGGTGTTCAGACGCGGCTCCCTGGTGACAATAATCTCCTGTCCATTCTGTTTCACTTTCCTATCTAAAAATAAGAGTTGAGGCATGAGCGCCTGGCAGCGGGAACCGCAGTGCCGGGGTGAGGGGTGTCCCCGCGCCAGCCCCACCGGAGCCCTGCGCTGCGCCGCCTCCGGGGTGTCCGCGCCCCTGCCGGGTCCCGGGGGTAGCCCTGACGGGGAGGGGGGGGGCGGGGCTGCGGTCTGAGTCCGCGTCCACACTGAGTCCTCCGTGCACTGGGAGGAAGGCGCCCGGTGCCCCGACTGAGCCGGGGGGAGGAGCCAGGCTGCTGGGGAAGTCCGGGGTGGCCACACTCGGGTCCCACCGGGGCGTGCGGGAGGGAGCCGCGCTGCGAGCCCCACCTGGAGGAGGACCGGTGACAGTGACAGTGACAGTGACAGTGACCGCACCGCGCGGTGCTGCACGGCGCTGAGCGGAAGCCCTTCTCGGGGACGTTCATCTCGGCGTCTGCACCCGGCCCAGCTCGGGGTTCCAGCCGGACCCTGGTCAGCTGAGCCCCGTGAGTACAGGACAGACGGTGGGAGCTGTGCGATGTCACCGGGAAAGAGCGCCCCGCGCCTGGGAACTGACTCCGCGGTCTCGCTGTGACTGTGAAACAGAAACCTAAATCCAGGGCTTTCCAGAAAACCACGTGAGTACACAGATTCTGGATCTGGACCTGTGCTGGAGGGAATAACGACTGCTCTCGCTTTGCTGCAAAAGTGTCAAGATAAACACAGTCGATATTGCACAGAAGAAAACTTGCTGAGCAGAAGTACTACAGGTGGAGGAGAAATTTAATATTCGTATTTTAAAAGGGTGGACATATTTTTTTCCTTTGCCCCAGGATATAAAGTTTGCCTATAGGCTGGAGCTATTGAACCTCCTTCTACAATTTTCCTGTGAATAGTTGAGTTTTGATAAGTAGCTTTAAGAATTAACGAGTTTGTCACAATATGTTTAAAGGAATACTATATTCAAAGTTTAAACAGTACAGAAAAAACATGGCCAAGAAGGAGACGGTACGATCTGTCATTTAAAAAAATATATATAGATATTGTTACCTCATTTTATTTTCTCATTTAATGGTAGAAAGGTAAACACTCATTTTTGTTTCAGTAAAATATATAGATTCCTGGTAACAAGTGGTTATCGGACATTTTTAGCCAGGTCTTGACAATTATGTAGCTTTTTTTTTTTTTTTTTTGTGGTACCCAGAGATGGCCCTCACCATCTTGCCCTTGCAAGGCAGGTGGTGGCCCCACTGAGCTAAATCCCCTGCCTAAACCAGTAGTTCTCGTAGAAACACACTCCTATTTAAACAGTCTTAAAATACACAGCTGCATAATTTATCTCTCCACTTATCACTAAATATCCATGCAGCCTTTAAAGTAAGCATAAGTATAAATAATAGGAAAATAAAATATTACCTTGAGGGAAAAACCGCCATGATATATCACACTGGAGTAGACATGGCCTTCTGTAATTAATAAAGTAACATTGTGACCGAGGATATATCTCAGTGGTTCCGGAGCCTGTCTTGCAAGCTCAAGGACCTGGGTTCGATCCCCGGTTACCACATAACAATACTGGGCGTGGAGACTCACCCCAGCAGCAATCAGCACCACATACCACAATGCCGGGTGTGGTGGCTCACGCCTGTAATCCCAGCACTCGGGAGGCAGAAGCAGGAGGATTGCTGTGATGTGAGTTTGAGACTGAGCTCAGGGCCAGCCTGAACCACAAAGCAAGACCCTGTCTCAAAAAGCCTTAAAAAAAAAAAAAAAAAGTCACATTGGAGGACAAAATATAAAGGGCGTGACTACAGGTCAGTCACAGTAAAGGGGCTGCAGATGGTCTTCTCCAGGCATTTATTTTAAAGGAAAATGTCCTGTGGTTGTGTCACAGGGACCATGTGGGTATGTTTGTATAGGGAAAAACAACTCCAATAACCTGTCCCAGATATGGTCTATATTGTGAGTTTAGTAGGGGTAGACGAGGTGACAACTGGTGTCAGAAACAGTATATTTTATTTTCTGCATACCAAGAAAGATGACTTGAAAAATTTTAAATGTAAAAGTTTAAAGTTCATATATTACTACTATTTTCTCCTTCACCACTTCAAGAAAATAGAATATTGGCAAAATATTACCATTTCTTGTGTCTACAGATTGAAACTTAGCTATTTACCTCTAATATCTACATTCCAATCCTTCAATTATTTCCTACTTTTCCAGTTTCCAAAATGAATAAAGCCTTATATGCTCAGTTTTTAGGAAGAGAAACAATTACTCAGTGACTATTTTTGTGATGGATTCTGTAGGATATGTCTTTGATTATGTATAAATCTGGAACTTGCAGCTTCCTGCACCCTCCTCTTCGGGGCACACTGCAAGGCCTCCCAGACTTCTGTGTCTTGGTGGAAGCCTTTCTGAGCCCCCGACTCTTGCATGCAGCATGTCTGAAAAACAACACTGTGGATCACATCAGCGTCTGCTGCCAGCTCACGCAGTAGGCAGCCCTTTTGCATCATGGTTACAGAGGCCTCTGACTTACTTGATGGTTGAGCGCAGTGAACCAAATCTCAGAAAATCAGTTCCCTGGGTGGCTCACACTCCTGTCTTCAGTGGAAGGTCCTGGGCTTCTCTTCTCAAAGCACACTCTCATTATTGAAAGCTTTTATCCGGGAAAGTTATGGTTTTGCTGATACCTAAGGTGCCCTTCAAGCATTTTTCCTATTGTTCTAATGCAAAATACTTGGCTTCTTCTTAATGTGACTCTTTTTTTTTTTTAAATCTTTATTGGTACATTAAATATACACATCATGATTACACTCCATAATGGGGATTTGTACCAGTATAAGACACATCTTAATTCTCATTTTTTCCCCTAGCCCTACCCACCCTAATGTGACTGTTATCAGCAACCAAGTTTTCCTTTGCACTGTCTTTGTTGGGTACTTTCCTTCTGGCCAAACTGAAAAAACTTTAATGGACTTTTGGCTTTTGTTTTTTCAGTGTAAACCTAGCTAAAAGTCCCCAACAGTATCCATACCACAGCCCCTATATTGAGCTATTAAAATTCCCTCCACTATATTAGTTAATCTGTGGCCCTTTTTCTCAATCTCTCACAAAGTCGCAAAACATGAGTAAAATGTAGACACATTTTCTGCCAAAGCAAAAAACAACTGGTCTCAAATCCAACTGCCATTTGAGTCTTTCTTCCAACTGAAACCTTCTACTCCTAGTATTTGTCATCAGCCTCTTCATCAAAACTCTGCTCTTCTCAGTTCTGACCAGAATGGTCCATCAGGCTTAGCTTACATCATGGAGGACTCTTTCTACACTAGCATCTCCGTCATTCCCAAACTCCTTCTGCAAACCACTTCCAAAAGCTACTGAACCATATGGTCAGGTAGTATCACAACAATGACCCCAGTCCTCTGGTACCAAAATCTGTCAGAGTCGCTTTATCACTGGAACAATGTACCCAACTCTCCGAACTTATAGGAGGACAGGTTTATTTTGGCTTATGTTCAGTCTATGGTCATCTGGCTCCAAGGCAGGAAGGCTGATGAAGGAGAACTTCTCAAGGCTGGACACAGGAAGCAGAGTGTGAAAGGGAGAGCAGGACAGGAGGATCCACTCTTCCCGTTCACACCCCAGTGAGCCATCTCTTCTGATTAGATTTCACCTTCTAATGGCAACTCAGCTATAAGGCTTCAGGATCCAACAGCCTTTCAAAAGCTCTGCCTGTGAGCACATAAAGCTTGGGGGAGGGCATTTAGGTATAAACCATAAAATGAACCTTTGGCAATGATTACAATCTTTTTATTAGGGCCCATTTACCTCCTAGGAATTTTATGTCTATTTGTATGTATGCATTCAAAGTTATGTCTGCCTCCAATTATAGTTTCTGTGATTGTTACCACAGTGATGTGGGCTAACCATTGGAAAGGAATCTACATACTACAGCACAGTTTAAGACAGATTTTAAAATGTATTGTCGTTTACTGTTTACAATGTCATTTATTGGGACTAACACTTTATTATTGCTTTTGCCTCTATAGGAAGGCAGAGACTTCCCTGATGTCTTCTAGTAATGACAGGGTTTGTATCTCAGTGTCACCAGGAGACCCTGGGGCCCCTCCTGGGGCCCCTCCTGTGATGACCTCCAGTGACCTGAAGACATGTCCTGGAAAGATTGTGTTAAGTTTTCATAGCCTGTCCTATCAAGTAAAAAGGAAGAGTGGTTTTCTCATTGGTCAGAAAACAGTGGAAAAAGAAATACTATCAAATATCAGGTATGTGCATGAACTTTCTAAAAGAGCACTTTACTGATCTACAGTGGACCGCACGGCTTTTTGCTGCTGTGAACACTGTGTGCATATCTTTGTAAAAATACTTAGACGCTTTCATTCCTGTTGGCTAAACAACTTTCATTTCCAGACTTGGATTGAAATGATCGTTTCGCTTTGTAAGTAGTAGGTGTTCAGCTTTGAAGGAGCTGACAGACTTTTACAGAATAGTAATCTGGATCCATCACCTTTGTCTAAGAAATCATTGTGTCATTTGATTTTTCTGAGTCAGTCTCATGTTTTGGTGGAAAGAAGCTTTGATGTGTAACTTAAAGCTTTTTTATTATGAGAATACAATTATAACCTGTGAGCTTTAGTTTTCTGGCCTGTGGAATAGAAGACTTGCTGGAGAGATTGATAGTTGATAAATATGTGTGTACCCTACATGCCCTTTATATTCTACTAGCAAGAAGATTGCAGTGACAGTATACTGTGCTTTGTTTTGCAAAAAGAGCTATTTTAAGTGAATTGGGTGTTTATGGTCTTTATAGTCTATAATAATTTACTCAAATTTTTTCATCATAGAGACAAATAGAAAATATAACATTCTATAGCTTAAAGTATAGAAGTCCAATTGCAATTGGAAGTCCAAATTGATGAGAATTGAGAATTCAAATCAATGCAGTTATTTTTGTTTTAAAGGCACCTAGTAATTATGATTTTCATTATTTTTACCCAGCAGCAAGTTCAGCATTCAGAGCCTGGTGCTGAGATGGGAATGAGTGTGAGGAGAAATTAACCTTTCTATTGAACCTGTGCACTACCAGAATGTGTTAGTTCACAGGTGCTAGCCGTCTGGGCTGTTACTGTCTCTCCAAGTTCTAGAGAACGGAGCCTACACGTCTCCTTTATGGTGTTGAAAACTGACTTTGGGTTTGCTCAAGATATAAATCCTGAAAAATTTTTTGTGAAATATGATCAAAAAAATATTTGTCCCTTCATATTTTGTGCTAAAAGGGTAGAAGGTAATGTATGTGAATATGTACTATTTAACAGGAAAGCGCATCCTGTGAGAGAGTAGGTTTACTTTGCTTGTCTTTTCAGCCTGGTAAATTGGTGATTTGATGCACTAAGTGTCTCAGCTGCTCAAAGCTCCACAGAATTTTGATGGCTGAGTGGCATTCATTTATGTAAATAGAGGTTGTCACCTTATACTTCTGTAGGCATAGAAAACTGCTGTCAAACCTTTAATTCTTCTAGTTTTTATAATTAAAAAGACAGTGAGAATTAAGATTCACTTACATCTCTGATTAGATCTCCAAGAGAAAGGTCATTCATTCCTTTATTGTTTTCATTGTTTACGATCTTACACGTTTGCCAGTTTGTCATAAGTGGAATATCCGGACTGTTAAGGGTTGCTCTCATTGTCTTACTTTTGATTTCTGTTTGATAACACTATTACCATTTAGAAAGGAAAACTATGTTCTAAAAATACTGCTGACAATCTTGATTTTTCTTTGGATTTTTTTTCCCTTTTCTTTTTTTTTATTTAATTTTAAAATCTTTATTGGTACATTGCATATATGCATCATGATCGCACTCCATAATGGGGATTTGTACCAGTATAAGACACAACTTAATTCTCATTTTTTCCCATAGCCCTACCCACCCTACCTCCCCCCCATATACATAAAATTTGTTTCCTTACTTTTTTGTTACAATCTCATCATTTTATAAAACAGAATCTGGGGCCAGGGACTTAGCTCAGTGGTTCCTGCACCTGCCTTGCAAGAACAAGGTCTCAAGTTTGATCGCTGGGAACCACATACAACAATGCCAGGCGTGGTGACTCATGCCTACCAGCAATCAGTACAATACACCACAGTGCCAAGTGTGGTGGCTCACACCTGTAATCCCAGCACTTGGGAGGCAGAGGCAGGAGGATTGCTATGAGTTCAAGGCTCGCCTAGGCTACATAGTGAGCTCAGGACCAGCCTGAACTACAATGCAAGACCCTGCCTCAAAAAAACCCCCAAAAAACAAAAAACAAAAAAACCCCAGAATCTGACCATATGAATTCAAAGATTTTCTTCTCCTATGAAATATCTTTTTTTATGCTTAGTTTGTCTGCATACTCAGTACTTGAGCTTTCTCTCTCCAGTGCTGAAAATCTATAGAAAAAAATCATTTATTCCAGGAGATGTGTGGATATCATATAATCATGAGGGAACTTCTATAATACTGTCTTGGAAGAATTTTGATGTAACAATTTATTTTGAGATAATAAAAAATTAAACCTGGCATGAATATAACACTACCATTTCATTCTATTTTTTCCCCTCATTGTGACTTTGTACCCATTGTCAGTAGCAGTTTCCAGAGTCACTTCAAGGCAAGTCACCTACGTGGAATCTCTATCACTAAGTCCTTTGGTATGCAGTTTCTGGAAATAAGACAGCAGCCTCAGAACAGAGGGCGCAGTGGTCCCGGGGCCACCTGTCATTGTGTTCCTAAATAGTTGGCCAATCACCACGTCACGTCTTTTCAGTCTCACCCACTTGGTACTTTCTTGTGCCATGCTACCCCTGGTTATATTAAAATTGATTTTATGGTCATGTTTCTGGCTCTCAAACTTTATCTTAGTGTTGCCATGTTCCTCTCTGCACATGTGAGAAGAGATTATGACATTCTTTCCAAACCCCATTCCTCACTAGCTTCAGCTTCACTGATGTCCCCTGTCTGAATCCACAAGCACTGTAATCGTTGCCAATGGGCGATTTTCTACTTTTATTATTCCATTCTCTGTATTCCATTAAAAAGGAAAAGCTTCATTCATCATCTTCTTTCATTTGTATTTTATTCAATAACATGAATCATCATCATCATCATCATCAGTCAACATTTTCTTGATATTTCTCCTGTTCTTGATTTGGAAGGTGGTACACTTTTTTAAAGTTCCAGATCTGCCTCTTTCTTCTGATTTATCCCTTTGGGATTTAGAATTTCCTGGGCAGAGAAAGCAGTTCCAGAGTCCCTGTGCCCTCACCCTGATGTTCGTTTTTTGTGGAGGCTGATATTTAGGAGTGAAGATCTGGGGGGTCAGAGTGCTCTCTGGTGTTTGAGTGCTATTTGAATGCTCAGTGGACAGACTCAGGAAACGTGTGCATGCATATACTCATACATGCACACACAAAATCCACAGCTGTGTTAAACAGCCCCTCATGCACGGTGTGTGAGATTTTTTCCCAGGAAGGATGAGAAAAGCAGTATCTGGCAGGCAGCTACTCTCACTGAACCCTGAAAGTTTTCCATACACAGTTTTCTGCAATTCTCTTTCTGAATGAAACCCATGACTTCTCATTGATGCACAAATTCTGATCTAAAATTTTGAATCTTTTTATGTTTATAAAATACCAAAAACTTTAAAATCTGGCTCTTGTTGTTCTTGATACACTCACTGATTTGCTCAGTCAGTTTTCCTATCCACCAGAATAAGCATCTGTTCTGTCTCCGCTGCCTCCTGTCTTCCTCTGGAGCTGGCAGTTGCTGCATCTCTGCCCAGAGCATCCTCATCTTCTCACTGAGAAAGGGAAGAGAAGGGCGAGCCTAGTAGAAACGATTAACACAGTATGAGGTAACAAATATGAATGTACGTTTTCTTCTAGGCAGAATATAGCTTTTTAAAAATAAATTGTCTCCTATTCCTTTATTTTGGCTTTCTATTGGAAACATTTTTTTGTTGTTATTTTCTTCAGAGAAGATCTCATTGATTAAAAGATTAATAAAAGAGATGTATTTGTTTAACAAATGTTGAATGCCTGTGCAAAATGGCTTTCGAGCCGGATGTGCCTTCAGTTTGCAGTAACCTTATAGTCTAATGAGGGGCCCAGAAAGCTAGAGAACTTTTAGTGTGTTATTCTGTGACTGATGTATAAAAGACACATTAGAATCTACTAACGCTGAACTGGAGGTCTGGGTGCATGGGAACTAAGAAGTGTAAACGTGCATGCCCTGGAGTGTGTGTGTGTATGTAAAGAGGTGTACTACGCTCTAAAAATGCCACTGACATCTCTTCACTGTAAACAAAACAAAGCCAAAAGATTGACCACTAGCCACTAAAATGTAATAGATTTAACAGGAAACCTCAAATAAGTTTCATTTCATGTTCGGTGTCATCGTGTTTCTACCGCCCTTCCCCAGGGAGGGAAAAGAGGGAAGTAGTAGCATGGCGACACAGCTCTTATGGTAATGCTTTACGGTAAAAGGAGGACACATAACTGCACAAAACACTGTATGTCCATCAGTCAGAGTAAGGATAGCTTGAGAAGCGTGATGAAGGGTGGAGAGCGGGTGAGGAGACCGGGGATTGGTGGGTCACTAGAACAGGAGTCAGCACACTCCTCCCACAAAGGCCAGATGATAAATATTTTCAGCGCCTGAGGCACGCGTCTGTGTTATAAGGAGACTCTGTCTTTGTGCAAGGACAGTTGTAAACACCTGGTAAACTGTGGAGCGCAGCTCTGTTCCAAGCACGTTGAACAGAGAACAATGACCAGCTCTTGTGTGCTGAGCCCAGACGGGAATATAAACTCCAGAAGGGTGAGACTCTGTCTTTTCTTTTGTACATCAGTTTATTTTGCTTTGAGCTCTAATCCATGAAATAGAAAAATGCCTTATATAACCACAGTAGATGAATAGTAATTGTGTGGCGTAAGTGGATCTGGGGTCAGACGACTCTGCGGGGAACTTTGCACTTGCGATCCTAACATTACTGTAGTTTTCTGTAATGCGAGGGTTTAGTGTCAAAGGAAGTTACACCCAGCAACCTGTTAAATTCTTTCTTTTAATACATTCACATTCAGTTTCTTGTTGAATCATTCAGAATCACTTGTTTGTTATCTAGGTATTTTTAAAACCTAAAAAGGCTTTATGGCAGCAAACCCTTAGAGAGTAGCTAGCTTTTTTAAAAAAATCATTATAGAAACATTTTGTAGGTAGTTATTAAATATGATCTATATCTAAATACCAAGAGATCAATGCAAACTTATCCAATCATTTAGGTTGTGTATGTGGTGCTCAAATTCAGCACCTCGTGGACGCTAAGGAACATCTCCATCATTGGCCCAGACCCCAGAGCCTTCTTTCCATTAAAATGTAATTAATGTCGAAGAAAGAATAGGACTTTTCTGCATGACAGCTTGTTCCAGGTTATGAATGTCCATTGTCTATCTGATGTTTTGGTGAGAAGTACCCTGATTTACGGGCAAAATGAACAGTACATTGCACACTGTGCTGCACCTGCTGTTGTATAGTTGTGACAGTTCAAGGACAGGAGTCAGTGAAGGATGAGGGCCTATTGGGCTTATGCACTGTGGGGCAGTTACCCTGGGAAGATTATCACTCAGGACAGTTGTGTCATCATTCTGCTGATCTCTGGGAACTGTCATCTACGAATGAAATCACTGCCAGCTTTGACTTTCCATTGTGTGTAGTACAATTGTACAGAAATATGTACAATTATAAATGCTTGGTTTATAAAAAATAAAAAAGATGCATTCTATTGAATGTATAGAATAATTTACTTATATGTTTATGATACAGAAAGACGTCCATCTTGGGAATTGGTACATATGTGTGTCTCACTTCATCATTTCTATTTTCTTTGTGTTTTGAAAGGGCTGTTGGCCTCTTTTGTATCACATCTGTCTACTCGAAGGGACTGACCCTTAATTCTGCTTTTTCCAATTTGTTCTATTTAAATATTGTATTGCTACCTTAGATGAAATTCAAAGTATTTTCCTCCTTGTTGGGATGCAGTATAGTCAGCCCTGCTATGGTTTTTTTCCACCTTCCTACTCTACCAGAATATTCAGTTCACATACTGTAATTTGTCTGAAACATATTGGCCTGAATTTGGGGCCTATAAATCCTTACAGGACATCACCCTGTACTACGATGACACCTCCCTATTCCAAACTTTCAACCGTCTACTTAATGTACCCTTGGTAAGAAAAGAAATGATCCATCTGGAAGGTGTTTCATTTTCTAGTTGGTAAGACATTTTTCTTAAGTTTTAAGAACTGATGATGATTTCTTCTTATCCTCTGAGCACTTCATGCTAAGCTTTGAATTTCTGTTTAGGAAGTGTTGATTTTTGGTCTAACATTTTCTGTAGTGAAAACACAGCTACTGACATACTACTAATCCACTATTAATTCATGTGCGAGACTTCACTAGGCTGAAGGTGAAGTGGTTTATAAATACTGATAAAAACTGTCCTAAGTCCCCAATTTAGGAACACTCAGGTTGGGAACTTTCACAAATACTAACTTCACATTAGAAATATTCCTAGATGTGAACAAATCACAGAAGTAGCTCACAAGTCATACTTGCACTGCTGTTGCTTATTGGACAGTGTAATAATGTACCATAGTATAGTACAATTGGGGGCTCACTGTATTTTTGTGAGTATTTGGTTTTTTATGCTTTATACTGTATATTTGTGTCAAAGGTGTACACTTTGTCAGACTTATGAAAGAATCCAACTTAGGAATGTTCTCCTGGAAAGGAGCTCATTCCTAAGTCAGGGACTTACTGAACTCAGAAGTTATAATGTTCTTAAAAATGTGTTAAATTTTTTTAATTGAAATCTTTATTGGTGCATTACATATACACATCATGATTAAATGTGACCAAAATGCTTTAAGATGATCTGTTGCTTATCTCAAGGATCCCTGAATGTTCCAATAAAGATACATGCTTTTGAGAATAAATTAATGTATAGGAATCTGAACCATTTTTTCTTATATGTCCTAACTACTGATACTTTGCAGACTAGTCTTTTATAACTCAGTGATTTTTATTCTCTTTTTACTTGTGGGTATTTGTCCATTATCATTAACCTTCATTTAATATAATCAATGCAGATCTTAAATTAATAGAAATTAAAATGGAACAGTAAGTTAGTATGTTCTTATGCTTACAGTGGGATCATGAGACCTGGCCTCAATGCCATTATGGGACCCACAGGAGCTGGCAAGTCTGTGTGAGTATAAAAGAAAATACATATGTCTTTTCTGTGCAATTTCAATGTGTGTTTAAAAGTCACTTTTACATATGCAGGTGTGGTTGAGAATTTATCATGCATGACCAGGCTGTTTCTAGGAGCTGTGAATGACATGCAGCTGGGATAGCCTGTTGTTTTTGTCAAAGACCTGAAAGTACCTGACAGACCTGGCTAGATAAGCTCTGTTAATTGGGGTTGGCAAAGGCAATGGTGTATAGCAATGGGACATTATATGGTCTAATGCAGACGGAAAAGACTGTGGTAATATAAGAAGTGGAGAGATAAACTAGAAAGTCTGAGTGAGGGCCCCAGTCTTAGAAAAGAGAGCACATTGCCTAGATTGAGACCACCAAATATCAAAGGAAGAGGATCATTTTGGAAGGTCTGTGCTGGACAAGCCAGCAATATCTTGCTTTTATGGTACTGACATTTCTTGTAGCACATAAAGAAAAGTGAAAATTTAAGTATATATACCAATTAATACATAAATAAGTACTTATATTAAAAGGATACATATAATTTTAGATAAGCCATAGAATATCATTATTAGTTCTTTTTTAAAAAAATTTTGAGGGGCCGGGGTTCCGGCGCCTGTCTTACAAGCGCAAGGACCCAGGTTCAATTCCCGGTAACTACATACCATACTGGGAGTGGAGACTCACCCCAGCAGCAACCAGTACCGCGTACCACAGTGCCGGGCGTGGTGGCTCACGCTTGTGATCCCAGCACTTGGGAGGAGGCTGAGGCAGGAGGATTGCTGTGATGTGAGTTTGAGGCTGAGTTTAGGGCCAGCCTGAACCACAAAAGTGAACCTAAAAAAAAAAAAATTTTTTTTTTGAGATAGGGTCTCGCTTTGTAGCTCAGGCTGGCCCTGAGTTCACTATGCAGCCCAGGCAAACTCACAGCAGTCCTCCTGCCTCTGCCTCCCAAGTGCTGGGATTACAGGTGTAAGCCACCACACCTAGCATTGTTGTATGTGGTTACCAGGATCAAACCCAGGACCTTGCACTTGCAAGGCAGGTGCCAGAACTACTGAACTAAATCATTGGCCTCATATTAGTTTATTTTCTAACTTGAGCAGAATTTGAATTCAGAGTAACTGAGAGGTGGTCTATGCTGTAGGGAAAGAAATCCTTCACTTCCTTTTATAGGTTGTTAGATGTGTTAGCAGCGAGGAAAGATCCACGTGGATTATCTGGCGATGTTTTGATAAACGGAGAACCTCACCCTGCTGATTTCAAAGGTCATTCAGGTTATGTGGCCCAAGTGAGTATCTGTGAGTTTGCCTTTTAGATTTCCTCTATTTCTGTGTGGGAAAATGCCTCGGCACAGTGTTGACTAGTGTGCTTCTAGTGGGTGCTGTGGCGTGCTCAGTGGACTTACTTTCTTCCCATCAGCGCTCCATAATCCACTGTTAGGTTTAGGGTACATGAAACAGAGAAGCAGGGTGTATCTGCAGTATGACCCTTATAGGGCAGTATCCTTTTGTGTCTTTCCTTTACCCTTGTCCTTTCCCTAAAAGATATATTTGGTATATTGTTTTCCTAAAAGATATATTTGGTATATTTGGTATATTGTTGTACAAAGCAGCCTGGAAATATCTGATCATAGTCATAATAATCACCTGTGCTCTCTTTGAGGGGGTAAATGGGACATGGAGATGACTTCACAGTGCAGTAGCTGTCTGTATATGGTCTCTGTAACTTACAGAACTGAAAGTTTGTAGTTCGCTAGACTGTTACCTCAGGTGTGCTAGTTTTGTCATTTAAATTACATAACACTAAAATACAATTAGAAAAGACTCAGTATGTCTCTTTCAAATATGATTTTATCTTAAGGATCACATCATGATGGGCACACTGACAGTGAGAGAAAACTTAAACTTCTCAGCAGCTCTTCGGCTTCCAGTGACTATGACAGATCTTGAAAAAGAGGAGAGGATTAACAAGGTCATTGAAGACTTAGGTCTGGAGAAAGTGGCAGATTCCAAGGTACTGTGTGAAGTCCCCTGGAAAGGATCATAGGTGGGTGTGTTCAAGTTTCCTTGATTGACAAAATTCTGATAAAAACAACTTGAAGAGGAAAGATTTTGGCTCAGGTTTTATCCAGTCCATGGTCAGCTGGCGCCATGCTTTAGACAGTTTCTGCCCTTGGAAAGGTAGATACTTCAGGGCAGAACTCACCTCCTGGAGAGCAAGGAGAGAGAGCAAGAGCCTGCACTGGTGGGCTCCCTGGTCTGTTTTGTTTTGTCAAGTCTACTGCAGAGCACCGCCCCCACTCGGGGCAGGTCTTTCCACCCAATGGGCTTGTCCACATGTTACTTCCTCAGGAAATACCCTCATAGACGAAAATGATTGGCTTAGGTTGTAATGGCTGTGTTTAGTGTCTCATACCCCCTTAGGGTTCCTGCTAACTGTTCCTTCCCATGTCTGTCCTGTGAAGTGTGCTGTGTTTTGAAGAATTAGCTAGGGATACAACTATTTACTTCTTATTTTAGTTTTATGAGGGACTGAGTTTTCTTTGGTTTGACTCTGTTCATTTACTCGACTTTCTTGTTCCAATGAGACACAATATTTTACTATGCATTTATTGCCCTAATTTACTTACTTGAATTTCAGGGAAAGCATGCAAAGACAGTTATTGGCTTCTTAGAGTTCATATTCTTAAAATTCAGCTTTCTGTACTCTCCCAATCTCAGTTGGTTCAAATAATTTCAATTTTTATGATAGTTTAATAAAAATAAAATTTTTCTCTCTGTAGGAACATCTCTGGATGTTCCCTAGCTGTGTCCATCAACATTTTATCTGCCTTCTTCGTTACGTATCCCTTGATAAGAGCAAAGGCTCAGTCTTTTGCCCCTTGTGTCTTTGCTGCTTGCCAGGTGACCAGCAGAGTGGCTGGAATGGAGCCAGTTAGAACAAACTAGCGTGGATTTCTGCTCAGTGCTCTCCCAAGGCTCAGCCCAGTCCAGGTGCTGAGACACACAGGGGTCTCTGGGCTGCTCTGTGAAGCCCAGCAGGAGTGGGAGGGAACTGTCTGCACTGGTGAGTTGGGTGGGCGCAGTTAGCCTTGCACAGTCCATTGCCAAGGTCTCTGGTGTTCTGAGGTCCAGCTCCCTCGTGTTGGCATCTCTGCCTTCCAGGTCCCAGCTGGCCACCAGGGGAGAGGTCTTCCTCTCTCTCCTGTGTCACTGGCTGGTTACTCACTATACAGTTTCCAGTGGATTGTTTTAGTGCTGCCCTCCACAGTCAAAGTGGGTCTTAGAGTACATCCAGGGTGAGAAAGTAGTGATTCTTGCTGTGGGTTCTTAGGGACAGAGCGGCACAGGAATCATTTCTCAGAGCAGTGAGCGCATAATCACCTTCCGGAGAATACATCCCTTTGGAGCTGCAGGAGAGTATGTTGGGAAATCTGAAGACAGTGCCAGACCACTTTGCAGACCACAGATTCACTGTGTGCCTTTCTTCTACCATGCCAATTTCTGTGTCATGTATGATTCCGAGTCTCCTTTCTCCACTGCCCCCAACCTCTGCCCACTAAGCCTCGTACTCAGTGCCAAGGTTCTCTCGCTCTCTCTCTGATCCAGTAGCCGTGATCTTTGGCTTTTCCAAGTTTCTCTATATCTGCACCTAAACTTCAGAATCCACTACAATGATCAATTGCTGTTTGGTTGTTTTTCATTTGTTGGTTTGTTTTTGTGATGTTGGGGATTGAACGAGGGTCTTTGCAGTGAGTCATATCCCTCCCACTTTATTTTTGGTTTTGAGACAGGATTTTACTAAGTCACCAAGATGCTCAGGCTGAGCTCAAACTCATGGCCCTCCTGCTCAGTGCTAGGGTGACAGGCATGTACCACTCTGCCCAGCTTACCTGCTTATTATTTACTCTAATTGCAAAGAAATAGGTGAGTGCCGGCAGCTTTTAACCTGTCACCTTGAAACTCTTTTTATGATATTTCAAACATAACAAAAATGTAGAGAACATAATCTCATTATTATAGTGAATGATTGTCAGATAAATAATGTAATAGTATAATTGTTAGTACTATTACCTAGATTTTTTATTTTTTTACTCTAATTATTTCAGTTATTTCTTAATCAAGTATTTTAAATAAAATTATATTTCACACCTGAATACTTACGCATCTATAAAAAATAAGGACATTTTCTTAGTGATACAATTATCAACTAAAAAGGGAACACTACCTTTATATCACCAAGCATGTGAAGTCCATAACCCCTAAATTGTATTTACATGTCTTTTGTAGTTCAAATGTTAATAGGACCCAATCAAGGACCATGAGTAGCTTTTATTACTTTATTGTGCTTCTTAATTTCGAAACCATTTCCCATTTCCTGCCTTGCCCAAATCTCCCTACTCCCCTTGGTCTGCTTAATGACTTCAACTGATTGCAAACATTGACCAGGTCCTGTGCAATATCCCAGCTTCTGGGTTGTCCGAAGGAATGAATTAGTGATTCTCTGGTAAGTTAGAGTGTGGGCTACAGCAGTTTGGAAAACTTTATGGAAAATGAAAAGGTGCTAATATGGTTGCATAAAAGTGAACTTCTCAGACTCAAAGTCCGGTCTCTTTAATGGACCTACCTAGAGGCTTTTGACTGAGAGTTTGTGGGGAGAGTGTTACACAAGTAGTAAACAGCTTTAGGTGCTTCCCTTTGCTTCTCTTGTCTTTCTCTCCTGTTTTAGATGATGACTTTCCTATCTGGGGCACTACATTTTAGTGTCCTTACTTCCTTCAAACTAAATATCTGACCGGATGCAGAGCCGCGTGTAGTGTTACACAGCTGTAACCCCAGCACTCTGGGAGGCTAGGGGAGGAAGATCTCAGGTTTGAATCCAGCCTGGGAAATTTAGGGACTTAGTGAGACCTTGTCTCAAAATAAAGGTGAAGAAACCTGGAATTCATATCAGATCCAGCCATTTTACTGTTCTAAACTGGATCTGATAAGAGAAACCTTTATTTTTATTTTTCTAGCTGCCCATTTATTTACTGTTCTGAATAATGAAGACAGTGAGATACAGTGTATTTTGTACTGCTGGTACAGGTCAGTTCACCAGAGGATAGTGACCACGATCATTTTGCTGACAAAGATGTTTTGTTTTAGGTCGGGACTGGTGGTGTATCTAGATCAGAAAGAAAAAGGACCAGTATCGCCGTGGAGTTGGTCACGGATCCTTCCATCTTGTTCCTGGATGAGCCAACAAATGGCTTAGACTCGAACACGGCACATGCTGTCCTTTTGCTCCTGAAAAAGTAAGTACTGTGAGAACACTATTCTTTCATATGTAAGCACATATGTATATGCAGTATCCGTGGTGCCAAAATGAAAATTTTTTTTCTTGTTAGAGGGAGACCATCAAATAATACAGAAGTACTATCAAAGAGAGGAAACAATAGGAGCATGTAGAAAACGGCCATGTTGGGTTTGGGGCTGTAGGGAAAAGCAGGAAGGTCCGGGCAGACCTGAAGCCTGGGGTGTGTGAGCTGCGAGAGAGTGAGGGGCCAGGCTGACCGGAGAGAGCTCTAGTTGGAAGGGCTTTTGCAGGTCGACTCTGTGCGACCTTGAAGATACCAGAGGGACAGAATCCAGTGACTAGGGGCAGTGGAGGTTAACTAGGGTACTGACCTAACAAAGTGTCACAGACTAGGTGGCCTCAATGACAAAGTTTACTTTTCTTACAGCTCTGGAGGCTGGAAATCTGAGATCAGAGTGTCCTCAGGGTTGTTTCTTCTGAGTCCTCTGTCACCAGCTTGTAAATGGCCATTGTCTCCGTGTGTGTGTGTGTGTGTGTGTGTGTGTGTGTGTGTGTGTGTATGTGTGTTGATCTCCTCTTCAGTGGATCCTAGGAAGCTTAGACTCACTCAGTGGCCTCCTGTAATCTGAGCTACCTTTTCAAAAACTGTGGTCCTCAGAGACCACTGTGAAAACTACGGGTTTTTTACTGACCCTAGGGCATATGCGAAGAGTTTTCAGAGCTTTACAACAGAGCACAGGCTGCTGTGGGGAAGCTGTACAGGGCGCAGTTGTGTGTGTGAGGATACTGGAAAGGAGGCAGTTGAAGTGTGAGGGCGCCATGACTAGGATGGGGGGGGGTGCTCTAAATTGCTCCAAAGATAGAAGCAGCAGAACCAGCTCAGGAGAGGTATCTGGGGTGTGGTGCTTGAAATAATGATTTCTAAGACTTGGGGCCTGCTCTGACATTACCATTTTTCCCCATTGGAATTGATTAGCACTTTATGAGTGAGATAATAGGGTATTGATTCAATATTATCCTCATGAAATCCCTTTCTACAAGTGTTAGCTGATACTAGTAACTCTTGACTTTGTATGTATAGAAGATGTTTCTCAGCTTCCCTCTTCATATCCCATTCTGTGCAGTGGGCTGTGGTTTGTTATTCTTCACTGTCTTGATGATTGGATTAGCCTTGCTGTGGCCATGGTTCAGTGTGACTCGTGTGTGTGTGTGTGTGTGTGTGTGTGTGTGTGTGTGTGTGTGTGTGTGTAGGGTGTTTGGTTGTTTTTGTGGGCCAGTGTGGGAACTCTGAGCTTCAGGTGTGCTTACCACCTCTTCTATCACTGAATGATATTTCACAAAACACACATTTGTAAATATTGCTGCTTCTACCAGCATGTATATATTAAGAGCCTAAGAGTTCATAATATTTTAATGCCATATTATTTTTTTAGTTTTATAGAACATGAATGTAATACACAATGTTTACACTCCTTGTGGGAAGTTGGTACATGTATAGAACACATCTTTATTTCTTTTTTTATTCTCTTCCCCTTTTCTCACTTCCCTTCCACTCATCTTTTGACCCCCTTCCTTTATTTTCTACGTGTTTGTATTACATGTTTACATTCCTTGTGTGGAGTTCATACATGTACATAACACAACCTGATTTCCCTTTTTCCCCTTACGTCTTCCCTTCTTCCCCTACCCTCCATCTTTGGATCCCCTTCTCCTTTGAAAAGGAACTATCGCTCTACTTCCTCATAACTATCTCCTATTGTACTCTTTATTTTCACTCTGGACTCTCATATAAGAGAAACCATGTGATATTTAAGCTTGTATGTCTGACTTATTTTACTTAACATTCTGGTCTCAAGGAGCATGCATTTTCCTACAAGTGGCTCAACTCCATCTTTCTTTACGGCAGAGTAGTACTCCGTTGTGTATAAATAGCACATTTTCTTCTTCCCTTCTTTTTTTTTTTTTTTTTAGACAGGGTCTCGCTTTGTGGTTCAGGCTGGCCCTGAGCTCAGCCTCAAACTCACATCACAGCAATCCTCCTGCCTCTGCCTCCCAAGTGCTGGGATTACAGGCGTGAGCCACCATGCCCGGCTCTGTGGTATGTGGTACTGGTTGCTGCTGGGCGTGAGTCTCCACGCCCAGTATGGTATATGATTACCGGGGATCGAACCCAGGTCCTTGCGCTTGCAAGACAGGCTCCAGAACCACTGAGCTAACTCCCCGGCCCTCTTTTTCCCTTCTTCTATAGATGGACATATGAGTCACTTCCAAGATTTAGTTATTATGAGTTGTGTTGCTGTAGACATGGGTGCATCACTGTACTATGATGTCTTTAACAGAGAGATCTTTAGAAGGAGCATAGCTGGGTCAAATGGAATTTTCAGTTTTAGGTTTTTGAGTAACCTCCATACTAATTTCAATAGTGTTTGTGCTATTTCACATTCCCACCAACAGTATAGAAAGGTTCCCTGCCATGGCCTCGCTATCCTTCATTTGACTTCTTGACAGTCCTTCTTTCTGTGGTAGGATGAAATCTCAGTATTGTTTTAATTTGCATTTTTCTAATAGGCAGAGTTGCTGAGCATTTCATATATTTATTGGCCATTTGTATTTTGTAAAGTGACTATTCATTTTTCTTGCCTGTTTTTTGATATAGTGTTTATTTTGAGAAGGTCTAATTTTTTTTTTTAAAAAGCATTGAATTTAGATTTCTGGGTACATACAGATAATATGAGATGAGATAATAAATTAGTAACAGAAAATCAAGATAAACTGGGAACCAATATCCTAATGTCAGGAATAAAGCATTTATCAAGATGTTGAAGGTTCAGTTACTTAATGATCTATTATTATTTTCTTCTTTAACCTAGACTGTCTAAGCAGGGGCGAACAATCATCTTCTCCATTCATCAGCCTCGGTATTCCATCTTCAAGCTGTTTGATAGCCTCACCTTACTGGCCTCCGGAAAGCTAATGTTCCATGGCCCTGCACAGGAGGCTGTGCGGTACTTTGAATCAGCAGGTACGGTTGATTTGTTCACACTGCATTTTTTATGCCTAGAATGGCATGGGTCCAGCACAGTGCTGTGTGCTCTTTGTGTAGACTGTCTTGGTTCTGTGACTCTGTTACAGCTTGTCCCTAGATGTACCTTCAAAGCCTCATGAACTCCTAAGCAGGGCTTTATGGAGCGTCTGGATCCAGGGTGGGTGATACTGAAATTGGGGTGTGTGGTACGAAATTAGAATGGAATTCACACCATTCTGGGTTGGCTGAATGTTTTTGCCAAAGACAGAGCCCCAACCTTAGTGTGGGTGGGTCACCCAAAAGACTTATTGCCCAGATGAATGAGAAGGCAGATTCCATGTTTGCTGCTTTGCTGCCTCTTTTGTGCTTTGCCATGGACTGTTCCTCCTCTGCCATGTCACTTTGCTGTTGAGCCAGACAACTCTAGACAAATCTCTACAGACTATGAGCTGAAGTAAATATTTCCTTCCTGAAATTGAATGTTGGGTATTTTGTCTCAGCAACAAGAAAGTAAGACATGGGCCGGGGATTTAGCTCAGCGGTTTTGGCATCTGTCTTGCAAGTGCAAGGGTCCGGGTTCAATCCTCAAGGGTAACCACATACAACAATGCCGGGTGTGGAGACTCACGCCCACCTGCAATCAGTACCACATACCACAGTGCCAGGCATGGTGTCTCATGCCTGTAATCCCAGAAGGTGGGAGGCAGAGGCAGGAGGATTGCTGTGAGTTCAAGGCTAAACTCAAGGCCAGCCTGAACTACAAAGGGAGACCCTGTCTCAAAAAAAAAAAAAAAGTAAGACATGGTCCAAAACATCATGGGCCAGTTTGTTGCCAAAATTTTTCTACATTTACTAGCAACACTTGATGTCTTCCAAATATTTCTT
>PVIR01023747.1:0-26689 GCA_004026965.1 Petromus typicus
CAAGGAAAGTCTTCACAGTGGGTGAGGGAGGGAATAAATGTTTAAAATCAAGATAGGTTATATAAATATACCTACTCCCTAAGATAAGTGCAAGAATCATGTACAGCAATATTGATTTTAAAAATGTTTTATGTTGATTAAAAAAATGTTTTTAAGAAGGAAAGGTCTTCACTGGTCCCTAGCCAACCTTAATGCTCAAGTATTATTTTGAGAGTAATATGGACGGGCAAATGAGTCTGAGAATGCTTTTGAGAATCTGTTAAAAAGTATGAACTTGTTCAGGGGCAGGGGTTGTATATACAAACTGGCAAATATGAAGAAGGTTTAGGGTTCTATAGAATTGGCCTGCAGAATGCTAATAACGTATAGGCATTGTAGCAAGTATTCAGAATAAAGATATTTTCCCCTAGTAGAAAGCCAATGATGTTCAATGAAGTAATTTCAAATTGTTTGAATCACCTGCAGACATTGCTTTCTTCTTTGTCAGTAATTTCTGCCTAAGCACTTCCTGTCACATAAAGCACTGTACAAAATGCTGTGTTTTTTGCAGTCCCAGTGGACCTGCAGGATTCATGAGCAGTTTTGAACCAGGTGTAGTGCATGTGATCCTAACACTTGGGAGGGTGAGGCAGGAGGGTCTCTATGAGCTCAAGGCCAGTCTGGGCTCCAGGAGACCCTGCCTGAAAAAAAAAAAAAGAAAAAAAAAAAAGAGCTGGTTTAGACAAAGGGGAGCAGGTCACTTTACATTAAAAGTATTATTGGTGCTAAGAACTTATGCTGTCTTTCTGCTTGTTTAACATTTTGCGTTTTTTAAGCATAGATCTCTGCAAGCCCAGATCCTACAGATGTGTAATTACACAACGTAGGGCAAGTGCTTTTGAAAACTTCACTGAAGGAGTATTATTATGGGTGCCCGTTTGTATTAGTCAGGGTCGTCTAGGAAACAGAAGCAGTGGGATAGATAAAGATAGCTTGAAATAAATCTAATACAAGGAATTGGCTCCTGCATTTATCGAGGTTCAGATGCCCCCACAATCTGCTATCTGCAGGTGGAGGTCAGGAGAAGGGGTGAGTGCAGCCTCCTTGCAGCCAAACCTGACGGGGAGAGTCCCAGATCGACACTCAAGGCCCAAGGCCAGTACTTTCTGTGTCCACGGACACAAGGAGGTGCAAATCTCAGCTCGCATGCAGCCAACCGCCCGCCCTTCCTCTTCCTTTCTGTTCTACTCCGTACCTGTTTGACATTCGCAAGCCTCCGCTCAGATCTTACCCTGCGTTGCCTCAGGCTGTGCCAAGAATCCGTGGGCATCACCGAAGAGAAGTTTCCAGAGCTCCATTTAGACCACGCACCTGCTGTCACAGAAACGGTCACAGACTGACGCCCCCTACAGGCAGGAACTGAAACAGCTGCAGGATCCTATCAGACTGCAAACCACCCTCCCAACACTATGAAGACCCTTTAAGTGGGCACTTGCAAGTCTCCTTCGGCTACTTCCTCTAACTTTTGATATTCAATTCCAACCTAATAAGGCATTTGCAGGTAGATGAGACTGAATCCTGCCTCCACATGCTACTGCTCAGGTCTTACTGAACTAGGAAAAGCTGCTTCTGTTAACTGGCAGGCAGAGGAGCAGACCCCCCACTCCCTTCCCCCTCTTTTTGATAGCTCAACTTCTTCAGATAACACAGAATGTCTGTCTCTAGTAAAGCTGTATGGAAGTGGGGCTATGTAAATATGCTGAGACTGATATAACCTTCTGACCAATTAACTTGTATTGCTTGGAATAGAAAATTAACACAAGGCCCTGATGCTGTATTTGCCACCTCTTATGAAGCACCTTACCCAATTATGTGGTTCTCTGCTCCTTGTGCCTAACTATGGGATAGGTAACATAAGTGCCTCATAGCTATAACCACACCTCCTTTCCTACTTTATTTGAAGGACCTCTGCTTTTCCTTGGGAGGGAGGTGGCTAACAGATTTGGAAAGAATTTCAGGTTAGTGTAAGCCACCCATACTTTGCCTCCAAAACTGAGTGTGTCTTCCATTCTCTTGAACTGGTTTATTTTCTGCTGCTTCATATGGGAGCTTATCTGTTGGGGATAATCCATACCACTGATTGCTTGATCACTGGTTCAAACCTTGTGGAAAGGAGCAGGGATCCTCTCCCTTTCCCCAAAGAGATGGCCTGCCCTCGGGGTCTTCTCTGGAAGACTGGAGATGAAATGTCCTCACCATCAGAGGCTCTCCGAATCCAAAAAGGGAGTGAGGACACTTGCACTTGTGGAATTTGGTCCTTTCATTAGTGGGCATCTGGTTTGGCCTGGTCTGGAAGCAAGAGGAGGTAAGAACGGATATCTGTTTTTGTTTCTGCAAGTTTTCTAGTTTCTGGGAATATTCAGTACATACCGACCCCAAACTGGGTAGAAGGAAAAGCCTGATCAGCCTTTCACAAGTTTCTCCCTTCAACAAATAAGCCTGAGTGAATAAGAAAAGCTTGTTTGGTTTAGAATTGGATTGGGTCTTGGCTTACTTTGTTTGGAATAAGCCCACCTGATGGCAAGGCCTTGGGCCCGCTATCCTGTCCCTGGTAGTATGTGGCCTCTAGGCCTGCCATCCCATTCCAAATGGCATGGCCTGAGCCCGCCATTTTGTTTCTCGGGTGGGGCCTCCGGCCCGCCATTTTGTTTCTCGGGCAGCATGGCCTGCCGTTTTGTTTGGGGGCAGGGCTTCCAAGCCCACGATTTTGTTTCTAAGACTGTGCCCTCCTAGCCCACCATTTTTTTTTTTTTAAGACTGGGACCTCCAGGCCCATCATTTTGTTTCTTGGGCAAAGCTTCCTGGCCTGCCATTTTGCTTCCGGGGAGGGGGCTCTTGGCCTACCATTTTGTTTCTAGGGTGGGGCTTAAAGCCTGCCATTTTGTTTTTAGGGCTGTGGCCTCCTGGCCCTCTACCTTCTTTCTGGGGCTATGGCCTTTCTCCTCGCCATCTTCTTTCTGGATTTGATTAAAGTAGTAAGGTCCCCAGGAAAAGCGGTTACTATATAAATGGGACTAAACATAACCTGATAATGCTCTCATTATTCAGCCTATGTAACCCAACAAAAAGAGGAAAGAAAGGCTAGGGTTTTAGCTCAGTGGTTCTGGCTCCTGTCTTGCAAGTGCAAGGGCCCAGGTTGAATCCCCAGTAACCACACACAACAATGCTGGACATGGAGACTCACACCCAACAGCAATCAGAACCACATACCACAATGCCAGGTGTGGTGGCTCATGAATATAATCCCAGGACTTGGGAGACAGAGGCAGAAGAACTGCTGTGAGTTTGAGGTTGAGCTCAAGGCCAGCCTGGACTACAAAGAGAGACCCTGTCTAAAAATAAAATAATAATTTTAAAAACAAAAGCGGAGAGAAACACACCCCCTGGGGCCTATGTCCATACCAGTGATGGTGTTGATTTCTATTCTGGTAACATTGCCTAGTCTAGCCCCAGTTTATATGTTAATAAAAGATGAGACATGGCTTTAAAAGTGTTTACATAAGACCAAAGACCTGCCTTAGCAGCCTTTAAGGTATTTAAGCCATAAATTAGATATTATAGATTTAAAATAATTTATTTAAATAGATGGTCCCTAAACAATATGATTGGAACACTTGCACTCTTTTAATATTTTTTTATATATTTTTAAAAGACAGAAAACCATTAGGTTCTTTGACTATTGGTTTGATTTTCTGCTTGATAATGCATCTAGAGTCAATCAGATTTTGTCTACAGAGGCATATTTTGCTAAGGATTATAGGCAGTCTTATTTACAATTATAAAACTAAAAATTATATAAAATATCATAAGTCAATTAGGCTAAGTATACCAGAGTCCATTCTAGTTTTATAAATTGTCTTATGAGTTTGTCCATTTGTCTGTCTAATATACTGCTGTTTTGTTTGAGTTCAACAATATTTTTCCTTTCTTCCTTTAAAAATAATTTTGAGGGCCAGGGATTTAGCTCAGTGGTTCTGGCACCTATCTTACAAGAGCAAGGGCCCAGGTTGAATCCTCCGTAACCACATAGAATACTGGGTGTACAGACTCACGCCCAGCAGCAATCAGTACCACATACCACAGTGCCGGGCGTGGTGGCTCATGCCTGTAATCCCAGCACTCGGGAGGCAGAGGCAGGAGGATTGCTATGATGTGAGTTTGAGGCTGAGCTCAGGGCCAGCCTGAACTACAAAGCGAGATCCTGTCTCAAATAATAATAATAATAATAATAATTAATAATAATAATAATTGTTATATTTGCCTATAATTTAAATTGACTTGTACATATAATTATTAATTACATACTTTTCCTTTTCCCAGGTTTCTTATAGATCAAAATGATATAATTTAATACATATTTTTTCTAAATATAGTTATTCTAAAATTCTGGTTACAAATAATGTGTTAATTGTTACAACTTGCTATATAGGTTATTAAATAAGTTTTGTCAGGATAATAAATACAGACCCTGGGTTTGTTAAAAAAAAAAAAAAAAACTCTTACTAGATAGGACTCTTCTTGGTAAATAAAAAGCAATTATTCTGTCTTTGCTCACTGGGGAGACCTCGACAGTTTTTACTTATAACAGACTGACCCCAATAGTTTTCATGGCCTTATAAGAGACATATCAATACATATTACTTAAAACAAATTATTGTAATATGTCTACATTAGTTGTCATCAAAGCGTTAGATTTTAAATATATGGTTGTGATATGTTTACATGGGTCATTGCCAAACAGTAAATTTTCTGTCATTTTTTTAAGGTTTTTTTTTGAGACAGGGTCTCACTTTGTAGTTCAGGCTGGCTCTGAGCTCAGCCTCCAACACACATCACAGCAATCCTCTTGCCTCTGGCTGCTGAGTACTGGGATTATAGGCATGTGTTGCCACGCCCAGCGCTGGGGTATGTGGTACTGATTGCTGCTGGGCATGAGTCCCAGGGGGAGGATCAAAATCACGGGGAATGAATGGAACAGGTGTCCTGAGTAGGCAGCCTAAGTTGGATGCTCACCTGAAACGGAAAAGCAGCACTGGACCGAAACCACCAGGCTCTTATGATGACAATTGGGCAATGACTCAAAAACCTATAAACTCATCTAAAAGCACCGAAGGGACTCAGGGAGCAGAGGAGACTCAGGGAATTTTTACACGCATTGGAGGCCTACTGAGAATATATCCCCTTTGGTCCTCTGGCCCCTAAAAACACTCAGGTGATAAATTTGGCTTTTTTCAGTCAATTTGCTCCAGATATGAAGAGAAAACTGAGGAGTAAGAGGGATTTGCTGGTCTGAACACATCTCAGTTGCTGGAAGTAGCTCAAAAGTTTTTTGACAACAGAGATGGAGAGAGACAGAAACAGACTGAGCTGGCATCTAAAAGACAGGTAGATTATTTAACAAAAAGACAGAAGTATTTACAGTGGTCATTATGGGGACCTCAGCAAGGAAAGAAAACAACTGTTTCATGGGAAGGGAGAGGAATGCCTTAGATTATAGAAAAATCAATGGACAGAGAGAAGACAGCTTGGGCACCTTCAGCCTCTGAAGAAGGCTCTAGTCTGAGCCCCAGCACTTGCCTTGATAGACCAGCTGTCTGTTCATGAGGCCAGAGGCATTAGGAAAGTGGAGCCTACTCAATCCTTGGGACCCTGGAAGAGGTTGGTGGCCTATCTGTCCAAGCAATTAGATCCTGTCACCGCAGGGTGGCCAACCTGTTTAAAGGCAGTCACCGCAACTGTGTTGTAATGAAGGAGGCTGACAGACTGAGCCCTGGGCAGGACCTGAAAGTAACCACCCCTCACACAATCGGGACCTTACTTGGAGGGTCCTCTGGGAAACAGAAGTCAAATCATGAATTCTCCCATGCTGAGACCCCTTCTCAATCAGGCCAGACTGACCTTCCACCCTACACAGGCTGTTAACCCTGCCCGATAATGACCCCCAGGGGTAGTTTATGACTGTGAAGATATACCCAACCTCACACAAGCTACTCAGCCAGACCTAACAGACATGACACCGTACCTCCAGATAGTTAAATGACAAGGATGTTTAGTTTCAAAGCCAAGACCAACACTTAGGTTTTCAGACTCCTCACTTAGTGACTTTAGCACTACAAAATCCCTCATCTCTAAGAAAGATTTGTTGTAAATCAGGTTTGTCACAGAACTGATAGAAAATCCATCACTATTCTCTGAAGCTAAGCAAGGTCAGGCCTGGTTAGTACTTAAATGGGCTAAAATCCATCACTCCCTTCAACAACGTATCTCACAGTATTTACATTCACTCCAACCACATGCAAATCCAACCATTAGCGTCTTCAGGGCCTATGAATACAGTTAGCAGGTCCCCTGGCCGAACAGGAAGAATCTTACTGGCTAATGTCATTTATTGCTAAATGAAGATGGAACAATAGCTTTTCTCATTTACACAGTCTTTGTATTTGGAAATAATCACAAAACAAGGTGTGATCAAAAATATGGTGAACATTTACTTTTTTTTTCTTATTAGTTGAACTTTTTTGTTATATTAGTATATATTTATATTGCTTTGGGCACACTTAGTTATGCCATCTTTGAGAAAGAAGCAAAATCCCCTTAGTGGAGGAAAGACCCTCTTTAACAAATGGTGCTAAGGAAGACTGGCTAGCCACCTGGCAAAGGTTGACCCTAGACCCACATCTCTCACCACACACAAAAAAGATCTCAATACTAGACTAGAAACAGACAAAATAGGCAGAAAACTCAAAGACACAGATGTGGACAAAGACTTTCTGAATAAAACCCCAGTTGCATGAGCATACAAACCCCTGTTCACGGGAGCACAATTCATAATAGCTATATCTTGGAAACGCCCACCAACAAATGAATAGATAAAGAAAATGTGGTATTTATACACAGTGGAATCATAGGCTGCTGTAAAGAAAGATAAACTCGAAGGATTTGTAGAAAAATGGATACACCTTGAAATCATAATGTTAAGCAAAGTACATCAGATGTGCAAGCTTCAACGTCACAGGTTTCCCTTACATGAAAAAGTTAATGTACGTTTCTAGTTTCACTCCAATATGGTATGAGAGCTCACTTTGCAGAATTTCCTTTTTTTTATATATATGTTAAGGTTTTTTATTCTTCCTATGATCACAGTCTATTCTGAATGAAAATAATGAAGTCATAGAATAGGAAAAATCTATGAAGACAGAGAGTAGCTCAGTAGCTGTCTACATTTGAGGGCATGGGGTTGGGTTAGGAATGATACCTAGCAGGTAGAGTATTTTGCCTTTAAGATAATGAAAATGACCTAAATTTGACTGTGGTAATAAAAGAAGAATTATTATCGAAAGGTACTGACTTATTCCTACGACTGTTTTGTTTTTGTTTTTTCCTTTTGCTGGTTCCCTTTCGGCCTTCCTAATTAACTGCTATCCCTCTCTGCAGCTGCCTCCTGTAGCTGTCTCTTACCCAGTCACCTAAGACCACAACACTGGAAACCCTGGAATGGGATTTTCTGTAGTTATGCTGTGGCCCAGTCTTAATCAATTCATCCCTTCCAAAATGGTAGCTCATTAAACACTCTGGAAATACAGCAGGCACCACAGTGAGCTTTTTCTCTAACTCTAACATATGTAAAGGAGTCTTGGAGTATTGGAGTATTGGAGTTTACAATAAACATGGGCTTTTCATGGGACTACAGCTGCTGGTCCAATCTGTTCTTTTTCCTTGGAACGGTTGGTTCCCCAGGACTTACTTTCACTCTCAAAACTTTGGCTTCATCCATAATTGGATTTACTGGTTGGTCTGCACCTCTGCTGCTCTCGAAACACAGAACCAGCTTGAACTTGGTGAGTAGCAGGAGCTGGGGCATGGAATCCACAGATGAGGAGTTAGTAGGTTAAGGGCCGAGGCATGTCTACATTGGCACAGAGTGCCCAGCTATATCCGTTCACTGGATTCTTTATCACACTTTATAAGAACACTCCCAAACAGGACTTCCAGAACTGCTTCAGACTGGCAGGAACACGGGAGACATGTATTTGAACCAAAGGGGGGTAGTCAGGCAGGGTTAATGGCAAAATGTCTTTCACTGCAATAATTTTTTTTAATTGAAATCTTTATTGGTACATTGCATATACACATCATGATTGCACTCCACAATGGGGATTTGTACCAGTATAAGGCATAACTTAATTCTCATTTTTTCCCAAAGCCCCCTACCCACCCTACCACCCCCCTATATACATAAAATTTGTTTCCTTTCTTTTTTATTATGATCTCATTATTTCTCCTCTTTACCCTATTTCACTTTGCGTATTTTCTATTTCACAATATATAACATACAATTCTAGGACTCATACCAGAGTCCTTTATTTTCTCATACCAGAGAAAAGATGCGATATTTACCTATCTGTGACCTATTTACCTCTACTCTGAAAACTGTAGTGCTCTGAAAAAGGAGATAGAAGACGATATCAAAAAATGGAAAGACATACCTTGCTCCTGGGTAGGAAGAACCAACATTGTCAAAATGGCTATACTCCCAAAGCTACTATACAGATTCAACACAATCCCGATTGAAATCCCAACAGCATATTTCACAGATCTAGAGAAAAAAATCCAAACTTTCATCTGCAATAATGTTTTTATTTAAAATAAACACTCCCTCTGTATTTTGTTCATTCTTCACTGATATATTTTTCAGAGCAAATAACTTAAGGTCAGGACTTCAGAGCTATGTGTATTTCATATGGAGCTACTTCTTACAATAAATAAAGTAACTCTGCAGCGCAAAAATTATCAATATTTTCCTGCCATTAGCACTGTTCCTCAAATGGAGCTGAGAGGTAGAAAAATCATGGAGAGATTGGTGTATCCTTTATCTCAGCTTGTAAATTATTCCGTACTCTCCTGCCATCCTCCAGCCTCTCCTCCAATACCCACCCACCTACACATGCACAGTCATTTTGCATGGCTGGGGCCACAGTGAAATATAAAAGTATGTAGCTTAAAAATAAGTTGTAAATAGAAGATTTTCACCTTCATTTTCTTGTATTGTTGAAACTTTCCTCGATTATTTTTTTCTCTGAACAATACAGACTCAGGTCTTATGACCCTACACCATTTCCGTTCACCTCCACTGCCACCCTTCCCCATGTTCTCTTTCACAATAATTGCTCGGTTCTCTACCTAAGCAGACTACTATCCACAGATACGTAGTGGTATCTGCTGTTGCTCAGGAAGCAGGGTGGTGCACAGTACAAGTTCAAGTACCCCCCCACTGAAAAACTGGGGGTATCTACAGGACATACTAATGCAAAATAATACTCATGAATGTTTTCAGAACAAAGGAGATGGTCCATATTTAAAAAAACTCATCATCTTTTGGAAGAAAGATGCTGTAAAACTACAAGGCATTGTCCTCCATCACATGGCAAACCCCTGCAAAGCTCGCCTTACCTGGTACTTAATGGTCTGGAAATCTAATGTGTCTGCTTAAAAGTCTGGAACACAGAGAGACACTTACTTTACTGAGGGACTTGTGTTATTTTATTGCATGAAGTCACTTTGTATTTGAAAGTGGTGCACACAAGAATGTCTTATCTTACCTTGCTTAACCTTAGAAAAATGATTACTTTTAGAAAAAATTAATGAAAGACACAGACAGAAGCTAAGGTCTGTACAAGAAAATGCTTCAGAGGTAGCCTTGAAGACATGCTATGAAGAATGGTATGCCAGCATCAGCTTTTACCAGTGGTGTGGATTTAAAGCAGTGTTATTTAAAATAAATGCAAATGGGCCAAAGAGAACTTGATACACTGCTACTCTTAACTCATCCTGAACTTAACACATTAGTGATATAAGGCACACATTGCTCCAAAATGATAAGTACTAAGAACAAAATGGACTGGGTAAACTTAAAGTCCTAGTCAAAATATTAATATCAAAGTGAGCAATGCACTATATTTGCTTCTCTAGTTTCTATGGAGTCCTAGACGCCATCAAGATAAATTTTTAAATTACCATTTCTAGAAACTCAAATTTTCGTCCTGCTAGGATATTTGTTATCCACAGCCCCATAACTACCCAAGTGTCTGGGGGACAAAAGTGCCTTTCACTTTTCTCTGTGTGATACACAGGTGCCCTTTGTACATGGAGTTTTAATCACTCTACAAAAGCAGGAAAGAATGTAGTTCATCATTCCATGAAGTTTACAGATTGTACACTCATCTACCCACCTATGCATCCACTCACTGGGCAAGTATTTACAGGTGTCCACACACTCTGGTAGGTCTTATAACCCACTGGTGGGTAGTGTGTGCCTGTAACTCTGTTGAGAACAGACAAATCTTCTGGAGCTACAGATTAACACAGAAAGGAAAGTATTTAAGTACAATTTAATGTTTCAAGAAAAACAAGTTATAAGCGTGAACCAAAGAAGGGCCAAGATAAGGTAAAGTGGAGAATCAGGCAATGTTCCTCCAAGAAGGCAGTACTTAGGTAGAGAGGGAAGCTTGAGAAGGCTGTAGCCACAACAATGGGAAATGAAGTTGCATTCCCAGGATAGAGAATGACAGAGTGAACACCGTTACTGTGTAAGCAGCAAGACAGAAGCACAGAGCATGTAGAGACAGTTAAGGCTCCCCACACCCAACCTCACTGGGCCATCATAGCCTTAAAAAGCAGCCACGACCCAAATGAGCCACATAAACTGAGACATCTACAAAGAGTTTTCCCTCCATTGCTTTAGGAAATTTAAGTTATTCAGGAAAAAAAGCTATGCCTTAAAACATCAATAGTATGTAACTTTTCTCCCTTTGTATCAACACTACGGACATAGTGGTCTAAGTTTCCAGTTTTAAATTATTGAAGACATTTATAAGACATTGTGTTTAAAAACAGTATTCTCAAAACAACTTCAGACATACTAAGCCACCTCATCTTTGACAAAGGAGCCAAACAATCTCAATGGAGAAAAGATAGCCTCTTTAATAAATGGGGTATTGTAAAAACCTGTCGAAGATTAAAAGTAGATCTATGCCTTTAACCATGCCCTGAAATAAAATCAAAATAGATTAGAGACCTAAATATTAAAACAGAAACACAGCCTGCAGGAAGATAAGTTAGCTAAAATTCTTGGAGATACTGGCCTAGGAAAAGATTTAATGAACAAAACCTCAGAACTAGCACAAAGAATCAACAACAGGGATATCTTCTTATTAAAAAGCTTCTGTGCAGCAAGAGAAACTACCAACAGAGCAAAAAGACAACCTACAAGCTGGGAAAAAAAAGTTTACCAGCTGTTCCTCAGACAAAGGACTACTATCTAGAATATATTAAGAACATTAAAAAATCAGACCACAAGAACCATTCCAAAACTGGGTATCTGAAATGAACAGACATTTTTTAAATGGAAAAGTAAGAGCAGCTAAGAAATATGAGAAGATGCATTAGCTATATAGTGCAACCTTGTGGCTAGTGGCTGCAGCAAAGGTGGAGAGAAGCAGAAAAGGTCATAGGATCTCTCCACTTCAACAAAAGGCATTTCTACAAAATTCGAAAGGTAGATTAAAACACAAACAAAATACAAGGCGGAGAATTTAACAATGGATTGATTTTTCCAGGATTCCAGAAAGCACCTTAAGTTTAATATAAAGAAAATTGGGTTTATTAGATACCAAGAAATGAATCTGCATCAAAAATCAAGAAAAAAAAATAGTGAGAGAGTCCAAAACCACAGTGTGAGTGAAGATATGTGATGAGTGTTAGGGTTGGCAAATGCCTCTACAGATATATATGAGTACAGATTCTAACTACAGCTAGTCAGAAGGCACTTAGCGCACCAGTGTGCTACAGTGACCATGAACTCAGTGATAAACCCTGAGGAGAAATATGCTTCTCTGTTCCACATTGTTGTCGCTACTTTTAATTTTTTCTTCTCTCTATCTCTTGGAATTCTGAAGCCAGACCACTGCATGTAAGAAATTAGTTGTTATTTATTACTCTCTGTTGACATGGATGTAAATGTCTCCATTTTTCTGTGCCAGAACTAAGAAGAAAAACTACAAGATGCACAGACATCCAAAAACTAGGAATGCAGAGGGAGGGTCAGTTTCTCACCAGAAAATGACCCCTAAGGTCTCTTTGAGTCCCAAGATGCTGTGACGTTGTCCATTTGTGGTACATCTATCATAACCAAGGGCCAAGGTCAAGGCTGCAATAGCAGGAATCCCCGGTCTAGGTCAGACATCAAAATGATGAGAAAAGAATGTGCTCTCAGCATCTTAAGTTAACAGTTAGTAAAATTCAACATATGTCTTATGAGCAGATAAAAATGGAAGTAAACTCATTTTAAAACATAAAATGGAACAGGATAGGGCAGGGAGGCTAAGAACCATAAATTAGCCAGGGAAGAGGGAGTGAGATGAGGAAGAAAGAGAGAGAGACAGAGACAGAAAAGGAGGGGCGAAACACTGGCTTCATCATGAAAGAAAATCAGTCTCATTTCCTTGAGATGACGGACAGGTTGGAGCAGCCACAATATGCTAGGATGAGTGGGCCACCTAAATTCCCTAACTGGAAGAGGATTATTCCCTCACAGAAACTGATAACACCTTATCCCCACATAATTCTCCAAACAAAACAAATCAATCTACAAAAACTTTCAGTAATCTTAATTCATGTCAGTACTGATTGCCTTTCATACATGACTTCTTTAACACTGTAAAGTATTATTGGAGATTTTTTTTTCTTTGGGGGATCATTTTCTTTTCAGCGTGAAAAAGCTAAGCCAGACAACAGAAGACCCACAATTAAAAGGTAAATTTTCTGCAACATTTTTTTTAAAAAGGAGATATTTTAAAGGACTAAGATATTTTAAATTAAATTAACAGCAACAGATTCAGAAAGGGAGAAAATCAACAAAATTCACAGCAGTACCTCATAAGAATCAAAAAAACTGAAATGAAAATCATCTGCTAAAACTAATAAACATATTGCACAAAGTTGCAGGGTACCAGATCAGCACTCATGTTTCTGCATAAGAGCAATGGAACAATCTATAGAAAATATTAAGACCACACCCCACTGAAAAGTACAAAGATTAATACAAACTTCAAAGACAGACTATTTGAGTTGACTATTGAGTTCAACTTCCACTGTCTACTGTTTGATTTTGTGAAATTGATCTAATCACTCTTTGTTTCAGATGCCTCTTCCATAAAACTGGGAAGAAGTCACCTCTTGCTCTATAGGACTGTCAGGAAAATAAATCAGTTAATGCATATCAATTGCTTAGAACAGTCACATGACACGTCGTAAGCATTCCAAATGTGTCAGCTACATTAAAGAAATTTCAGAATGAACAGTAGAGAGAGCAGTCATCAGAAAACTCCAAAGTCAACAGCGTTCATCACAGTGCTTTCAGATTTGGCTTTGTGAGTTGAGACCCAAGAGTACAATCTTTTTCTGAAATGGGTCTTTGTGTCCATCACTGATACATCTCATATTCATTGAGTCCTATCATTCCACCCTCTAAACAGCTCACAGTCTTCCCTTTCTACTTTATGTCTACTCTGGTTCACATTTATATCTCTCCTACATGACAGCCACAGTCTCCAACTCATCTCCCGCCTTCAGCCTTCCCCCTACATATTCAGATTGGATGACAAACGGAACCACCTCACTTCCCTGCCTGAGTGTCAGGCCTGCTTACCACAGCACCCCGAGCCTTGTATGCTCCATCTCTGCCTTCCCTTCCAGCCCCATGGGAAACTCCAGAGGGTTCTGAGAAACTGTTTTTGGTGTACTCTTCTTCCTCCATCAATTGTCTTTATGCTGTCTTCTCTTCCAAATAATGTCCTCTCTCATATAATCACCCACTTTCATTGGAAAATACCTAATCATTCTTTATAATTTATATCAGACACCACCTTCTCCAGAATAACTGACTGGATCCTACACTCCTCCATAATGCTGTCTTAAGTTTTATATAATACCTTCCAAATAGCTCCAACATTTCACTTATTTTATAGTTTTCTTTTATGTGCTCTCTCCTCCAGCATGGAGGTTTATTGGAAACAGTATTCTATTTATATTTGTATCTTTCATCCAGTGTATTGTGCCTTGTATACAGTTAAAAGCAAGTTCCACCTACTGTGACTCACTTGGTGTCTGGGGTATAGGGCTCAGCACTGAATAAATTTTGAAAAAGAGAGACACAATGAGGGAAAATGAGGAAAGGATTACAGAAAGTCTGAGGAAAGTTTTCTGAAGAAATGCTTCTTCAGTAGTCAGGAAGGACTGAATCAAATATATCAAGATATTCTAAGAGAAATGCTGCAAATCCAAAGTCAAGAAGTTCAGAAACTGCAAATAGTGTGCAAAAGCTAGACTGTCAAGTAACAGAAGGTGACAAGTCTAGACAGGTAGCCCGACATCCTCTTAGACCCCACATCACACCTCAGTCTAAGTACTTGATTAACATCAGTCTTTGCCACCATACAATAAACTCTATGGGATTGAAGACAAAGGGTATGTTGTGTATCACTTCTGTATAAAATACAATTTGTATTCAGAAAATATTGTTTTTACTTTCACTTGGCTTTGCTTCCATTTAGAATCACTTCGCTCTGGCATATCATCATTCGAGCATCACTGAAACATTCTTAGAGATGCTGACAAGATGGTGTTTAAGGATCACACTGGCAGCTGTACCAAAAATAAAGAAGAGAAGGAATGCAAGCCAGGACAGACAATGAACTACAGCCATACAAACACTTTTCTTCAAGTTATTTCATTCACTCAGTGTTATAAATCTATAGTCTCAAAGAATAGAACATCCTTCAGAAGGAATCTTGTCTTCATTATGTCCTATCATGGCTAATGGGTACCTTATCCAAGAAAATCATGTATTACTTCCCTTAACACAACTAATCTACATTTAGACACACTAAAAGAACTTTCTGAATATTATTGATTAACCATATACACTCTAGTAGGCTCCTATGACTTTTTTTAATTATTTAGGAAGTCATAAGAAAAAAGTTTTCCTACCCATCACTTGGAAGGCAGAGGCAGGAGGATTGCTGTGAGTTGGAGGCTCATCACCTTTGGTCTGCATAGTGAGTTCAGGGCCAGCCCAAACTCCAAAAGCGAGACCATTTCTCAAAAAAAAAGAAAAGAAAGAAAAAAATATCCCATAATAGGCATGCAAGTGGACATTAATGCCAGTGGAACAGCATAGAAAGTCTAAAAATAGGCACAAATACAGAAGCCCGCATCAGTGAAAAAAATACAGCTTTTTGATATACATGATGTTGTGACAATGAGTCACTCCCTGGAAAAAGATAAAATCAGACCCAAGAGAATCACAAATTCAAATATTTTTAAAAATCAAACCACAAAACTTTTAGAAAAAAAAAACAGGGACAAATCCCTCTGACTTTGGGCAGAGGAAGGCCATTCCAACAAGCTATCAGAATTTAGAAGCCAATAAAAGAAAAGTCAACAAACATATTACATAAAATATTTTTTTAACTTGTGGTAATACTTTAAGTGAAACCAAAAAAAAAAAAAAAAAAAAAAGTAACAAACTGAGGAGAAAATGTGAAACAACATAGAGAAAAAACTAATTCATTTAATAAACAAATATTTCTTATTTAACGACCTACTAACTGTTCGATTTATGACCAAAGCACATTGCTCAGACCTACAACTCGCCGCTCAGACTTTTTTTTTTTTAAGGTTTTTTGAGACAGGGTCTCGCTTTGTGGTTCAGGCTGGCCCTGGGCTCAGCCTCAAACTCACATCACACCAATCCTCCTGCCTCTGCCTCCCGAGTGCTGGGATTACAAGGGTGAGCCACCACGCCCGGCACTGTGGTATGTGGGACTGGTTGCTGCTGGGGTAAGTCTCCACGCCCAGTATTGTTATGTGGTTATCAGGGATCGAACCGGGCCCTTGCACTTGCAAGACAGGCGCTGGAACCACTGAGCTACATCCCCGGCCCTCGCCACTCAGACTTTCAACCTGCATTCAGATTTACTGTACCGGAATATGAGCAGCAGTGAGACCTTATGGTGGCTTGTGCTGCAGTATAATACTGTAACTTTTGCTGTATAATATGCTGCTGTAGTTGTACGTCCTGCTCTGCATTACAGTATTGCATGTAAGAGTTATGCGAATAAAATCAAAGTCATTAAGCTGGCATTTCCTTTAACCATTTCTTTTTCTGAATGTCAGAGTGTACATACTATATGCAATTCTTCATTGAATGACCATTTTGCTTAATGACTTGAAGGAACAGAACTTGATCTTTAGATGAAAAATGTGTGTATAAAAAATTATAGAAATTCAGTAGAACGAACTAATATCTTTAAACCTCCACAAAGATGCATGATAATACTCAGAATTTAAAATGCATGAGCCAGGGATTTAGCTCATTAATTCTGGTGCCTGATTTGCAAGTGCAAGGTAGTGGAAGATCTCAGGTTCAATCCCCAGTAACCACATACAACAATGACAGCCATGGCGACTCTCGCCCACCACCAATCAGTACCACATACCACAGTCCCGGGCATGGTGGCTCATGCCTATAATCCTAGCACTGGGGAGGCAGAGACAGGAGAATTGCTGTGAGTTCAAGGCTCATCTGGGCTACATAATGAGCTCAGGGCCAGCCTGAAATACAAAGCAAATACTCTGTCTCAAAAAAAAAAAAAAAGAATTAAAATGGACTAATCCATCACTTCTCACCTATGAGAGGATCAAAAGCTTACCATTTGGTAACATTCTCTGTTGCCAAAGCTGAGAGGAAGAAGTACTTCCTCTGTTGCTGACTGATATGTGCAGTACTATGTGGAAGTCATTTGCTCATAGCTATCAAAATTTCCAAAGGCATTTTCCTTCTATCCAGCATTTTATTTGCAGCTGCTCCCTCACGCTAGCATCACTGCCTCAGCTCCACTTCAGATTATCAAGGAGCACTCAGTCTAGATCCCTCAAAGGTGCAGTTCACACACAGCACAACTTGTTCTGCTATGAGAAACTAATGCTGTCCGTGATGTGATGGGAAATGGAACTCAGTAATGTGGGCAAGGAGAAGTAGCTGTGAAATACACAGGAAGCCTCTTTGTTCACCCACAGTTCATCTCTTTCTGTGCAGCCTGACTGGGAACTCCTGATAAAAGGTAAATATTCTGAATTAATTCGGGACATCAAGGTAGCCATGACAGCACACAAGAGCGGACTTGAAGAATTGCTGCAGAAAGTGGCAAGGATGATATAAAACTGTGTTTGAAACAAGGCCAAGTATTTTGAGAGATATTAATTCAAATGTATCTTTTACTGTGATAAATTTTTTATTTAAATATGTACTTTAAAATATTGATTTTTTTATCACATCACATATACATTGCATAAGGTCTAAATCAACTTAAATATAAGTAGCCTCCAGACATTATTTTTATCATTTTGAAAGTAAAACATAAAAATCCTTTCATTTAGCTTCTGGAAATGCACAGTTACCTTATTGTGCAAGGGTATATCAGAATTTTTGTATATCTGTAACTTAGTAACCACTGATCAAACTTCCCAGTCCTTCCCCCTACTCAGCCTTCTCTCCCCATCTCTGGTATTCAGCAATCTACTCTCACTTTCTGTCAGATCAACTCTCAGATTCCACAGTATGGGTAAGATCATGTGGTGTTTGTATTTCTCTGCCTATCACCTTACAATCATTTCCACTTCCATCCATGTTGTCACAAATGATAAGATCTGATTCTTTTTATGGCTGAATGGTATTCCATTATGTAAATAAATACCACAGTTTCTTTGTCCACTCATCAGTTCATGAACATTTAAGTTGTTTGAATTTCTTGGCTACTGGCAAAAGTTCTGCAATGAATATAGTAGTGCAGCTACCTCTTTGATGTATTATTCCATTCTCTATGAATATATACCTAGCAGCAGGATTGTTACTGTATGATAGCTCTATTTTTAGTTTTTTGAAAACCTCCATACTGTCTTTCATAATGGCTGAACTAATTTACATTTCCACCAACAGTGTATAAGAGCTCGCTCTTCTCTACAGCCTCATCAGCATTTGTTGTCTTTAGTCTTTCACATAATAGTTCTTACTGGAATTAACTGACAGCTCATGGTGGTTTTGATTTGCATTTCTCTGATGATTAGTGATATTGACCAATTTTTATGTGCCTGCTGGCCAACTGTGTGTCTTCTTTTTGGGAATGTATATTCAGATCTATTGCCCATTTTAATTGTGTTATTTGAGGGTTATACTAGTGAGGGTTTTTTAACTTCCTTATTATATACTGGATATCAACCCTTTATCAAATGTTGTGTATAGTTTTCTATTTTCTCCCATTCTGTAAGTTGTCTCCATACTCTATTATTGTTTCCCTTGCTGTATAGGAGTACTTTAGTTTGGTGCAATTCCATTTGTCTATTTTTGTTTTTGTTTTCCTTTGCTTTGGGGGTCTTATCCAAAAATCTCTGCCCATTCCAAAGGCTTAAAGCATCTCTTTTATGTTTTCTTCTAGAAGTTTCATAGTTTTAGATCTTTTAGTCTTGTATTAATACATTTTTAATTGATTTTTGTATCTGAAGAAACAGGATGAATCTAATTTCATTCATATAAATATCCAATATCTCCTGCTTCATTTATTGAAAAGACTATCTTTTGTCCAATGTTTTTTCTTAGAGACTGTCAAGTATCAGTTCACTACAGGAATGTGGGTTCACTTTTATGTTCTCTAGTCTGTTTCAATGCTCATCAACACATCTATCTCTATTCCAGAATTGTGTTGTTTTATCACTACTGCTTTGTGTTATGTTTTGGAATCAGGTGGTATAATGCCATCTGCTTTGCTCAAGAATGTATTGGCTATTTGAGCTTTTTGTATGTGTGTTTGTGGTTCCACTAAAATTTTAGAATTGTGTTTTACTTCTGTGAAGAATGCCATTGGTGGTTGTTCTTGGGGTTTTTTTTTTTTTTTCCATTTTTTATTTTGTTTTGTTTTGTTTTTGAAACAGGGTCTCACTTTTGTAGTTTAGGCTGGCCTTGAACTCACAGCAATCCTTCTGCTTCTGCCTCCTGAGTGCTGAAATTACAAGCATGAGCCACCATGCCCAGCACTGTGCTATGTAGTATGCGGTTCTGATTGCTGGTGGGCATGAGTCTCCATGCCCAGCATTGTTGTATGTGGTTACCAGGGATCAAACCTGGGCCTGTGCACTTGCAAGGCAGGCATCGGAACCACTGAGCTAAATCCCTAGCCCTGCAAATGGTTTTTTGATAGGGATAGCATGGCATCTTTAAATCCAGTACTTTCCTTCTAAAATTATACTTCATTATTATTTATATCTAATTATTTCTAAACCAACAATAACATTATGCAAAAAAGAAAGGAAGAAAGAAAGAAAAAGAAAATTGGCTTGAATCAAGAAATTAAGAGCAGTCAGAAAAGTAGAGAATGAAACTGTACTATTTTAAGAACTGGAACATGCTGAACATGGTAGTGCATGCCTGTAATCCCAGCACCCAGGAGGCAACACCAGGAGGAATGCCTCTAGTTCAAGGCCAGCCTGAGCTACATAATGAGGGTGGGGTCAGCCTGAACTACAGAGATAGACCCAGTCCAAAGAAAAAGATAATTAAAGCCCAACCTGGTTTCTCCAGAAAATATTTGGAAAGATACAAACGCTTTCTCCCTTCACAAAACCTTCTGGCCAAACCACTCCAGGTAATAGCAGATACAACAAATCTGTCATTGTAAAACACAAGTGAAGTGAAAGACATGTAGAAGACATTCAAAAGCAGATGAGCATTCAGGGAAAATAAAAGGGAATAATGAGGTAGTTCTGACCAACTATAAAATGCTGAAAGTAAAATTTTAAAAATCACATACTGGGAAGGTTAAATTTAGGGCCTTTTAAGATACACAATATTTTTTTTTCAAAAATCATATCTTTATTCCAAGATGATAATGGCTTATGATCAAATGTGTACAGCTGTTCCAATAAGATTCCCATTTTACAGGAGAAAAACTGTGACTTTAAAAATGACATACTTTACCCACAATCACATAAATGAATAAAGAGTAGAACCAAGATTCCTGGCATCTGTATTTCTGATCATTAACCACCACCAAAAATGACAGAAGCAAACAACTAATGATGAGGAACAAAACCATAGATGTACATTCAAAAATATTTTAACAACTGAAGACCACTTTCAGGGGTGCAAATAGTTTCTTGTGTCTCTCTGCACATGCGGACTCATCCTTTTATATAACAACAGTAATTACAAAGTAACAAAAGTTAATTGCTATGGTCTCTAGATAAAATATCCTCCAAAACCTCCTATGTTTAGAAGGTGAATGGATCATGGAAATGCTATCCTTGTCAGTGGATGCATCCACTGATTAATTTATACCTGAATGTGCTTTAATGTGCTTTAAACCAGGTCACTGAGGGGATGACCTGGAAAGGTACATGTCCTTCCTTCCACCCTCTCTTCACTCTCCACTTCCTGGTCACCATGATACAAGCAGTTATACTCCGCCAGCCCCTTCCACCATGTTCTTCCTGCTTTGGAACCAGCCAACCATGGGCAGGAAATGTGAGCCAAAATAAATCTCTCCTTCTCTAAGTTGTAGGTATCAGCTATTTTGTCCCAGTGATGAGAAAGTGACTAAGGCAATAATAGTATAAAGAAAGAAACTCTTTACCTACACACTATTCCTCCTCAAAATGCAATGCGTAACATTAGGACTATTCTCATCCTCATTTTAAGAGAAGGAAATTGAAACTTAGAAAAGTCGAGCGACTTATCCATCATTTGACTCTCTGGTGGTAAAAACAAACTTGAGATTTGATCTTAACCTGCTGCATATCTTAGAGATTGCAAAACACAAAATCTGAGGAGTTAGGCTGTAGGGACAGACTGCTAGGAGGTACTTTCTCCTCTGAGTTGAGCCACATTAGGCCAATTACTAAACTTCGTGTATCAATGTCTGTTATTTCATTTGTACATTAAAAATGATACTAGTATTTGTTCATGCTGTTTTTTATGTGAATTAAATGGATCAATACAAAAAAATGCCCTAAAAGCATGCCTGCACACAAAATAAGATGTACTCACAAATATAAATGATGATGATGATGATGTAATTATCTAATGCCACAAAATAATGAATCTTTATACAGTTTTCCTGACACATCACAAAACTTTCATTTTCATTAAGTTTAACAATAAAAAAAGATTGCAGCATATTTTATAAAAGTTTCAACCAAAAACATTTATGTGCTACTGAATGATGTCTGCCTTAATTATTCCAAAGTCATTACAAGGAACAATGAAATTGGATAAATAAGGTACCATTGTTTATGAGAACATTATTTGACTCACAATAGTAAAGGCCATGTACCAACATTTGATTACATTTTTCTAAACGTTTGCAATTAATATTAGTTCTTTTAAAAACCACAGCACCCAGTAGTGGAACATTCAAATTCTTTTAGAGCTTATCTTTGCTATTCAAGAGTCCTTTCATGGTAATCTAAAAAAAATATAGCACTATAATAGCCTAATACTTCCTCCATTTTGAATTTAGATGCAAAAAATAAATTACTGTCATTGCCGTCTGTATTATCTCCAAACCACAGCACAGTTTTATGTAAATTCTAAGCAAAATAATAAAGACTTATCTTGAAGGTGGTAAAATTTTTAAAGAAATAGCCCATCACCCTTACATAATCATCCACTGAAGAAATTTTTCCCAAAGTTAGATGCATGTTAGAAACAAGATTTTCCTGAATCCATACTGATCTATTTTCCCAGGACTATTTCTTCATGTTTACATAGATCAATATTTTTTAATTAACTGCTTGCCTGACTTCAGATGGAACTTAGCTCTTCTGTGCATAAAAATATTTCTGGACCTAAACTATGACACACAAAATGTAGGGGGAAATGGAAAGGAGAATAAAATATAAATGATAAATTTTAAACTATATTACATCACTGAAAACATGCGTAAAATAATATTAAGAGTTTGTTCAAGAAGATTCCGCGAATAATTTAGGACTACTGTGTGCTTTGATCTGTGGTATTTAGGCAAGGAACATTTTTAGTAATTCACATAATCATATTTTTCTCAGTCTGGATCATGATAGAAATCATGTGAGACAGAGAAGACAGCGCAGAGCACTCAGGGAAAGAAGCCTGCTCCATGAGCAGTGAGTAGATTACCATCAGCATGTGTCTGAGGCGCCAAACACATGAACACTGGGAAAAGTACTAACAACTGGGTAGAGTCGTGTTTCAAGTACCACCTCTAACACCTCCAGAAACAAATCCTCCAGGCCTAAATGTGGCCTGAACGCGGCAACAGGACTGGGAGTGCAGCTCAGTGGGAGAGCCCTTGCCTAGCATGCCTGAGGCACCACAAAAAGACAGAAACAAACTCGCCATATGTATTGTGCTGATATCGATCTTTTAAGACATATTTCTCTTTGTCTCTCTGACCTCCGCCCATGAGGGGCTCTACAAATTGGAGCCTCACACTATGGAAAATTATCTCCAACTCCTACAGCTCTGCTAAAGATTCTTTCCACACGCTGGCTCCCAGCTGGCTGGTCATGGGATTTCTTATGCTCTTCAAGTTATATTGTGTCTTTTCAAAAAACAACTCTCCTTCTTAGCATCGTTTTAGCTTACCGCTCAGCTATGCCACTCTACCTTTTCATTTTGTAAGATTTTCTCATCCATCTCACCTTCAAGTTTCTTGCCTCTACTTTTACTTCATTTATTTTGAATTACACATTTTTATGTGTAATGATTTTTGTTTCTTATCTGGCTTTTCCTCCCTCCTTTTTTCTACTGGGTTATTTATCTTCATTGTTTAAAATATCATGATATGGTCATTCCCTTTCATCTTTATCTGGTCATTTTTAAGTTTTTTAATATAATTTATATAATTTATATCTTTAAATTCCATAAAAATTTTTATCTTTAGCTTTTAGAAATGTTTTATGACTTCTTAAGATTCATAAATGTTTTTCTCTTTGTGGAGGATTTGATTATCTATCTTCTAAATTTTAACTAGCGTCTGCGTCATGATTTATCTGTGAGCTGGGCAACAGAAAGGATGCGCAAAGTGGGAAGAAGGTTAGAGACACCCCCATCATGCCACCAGGAAAGGCCACACACCTTCTGTCTTTTAGCAGGTCTCCCTATTCTAGTCCATGTCTCACTTTATTAATGAAAAGTCTTCCTTTTGTAATGTTTGTTTTCCAAATATCTTATTCTGGAGTAATCATGGCAGGGTATGTAGTATCTTGTCTCCTTGTAAATAGACACAGACATTCCTCATTTAAAAACCAAGTTCCTTTCTTACAACTTGGTCATTAAATTAATTAATTGGGCACTACATGAGGAATCGTATATAAGATGCACAATACTCAGAATAAAGAAATGGTAAAAGGCAACTAACTTGATGAGGTTGCTTTTATTTGCATAACTTTTACAGGCAGAGCAAGCATAGAATGACAACCTTGTGCTGTCCAGGACACATTATAGGACAGTACTGCAGAGGAAGCCACCACAAGGCTGCATTGTTGCTCACATTCCTGCATCCTAAATACCAGTCTGAGCAGTGGGTTGTAACTCCTAACAGCGTCCTTCCATTCTGAGTCTGAGCAGTCGTTAAATAGGCAGGCCATGAAAGAAAGACTATTTGGAAGACTATAACATTCAAAGTCTAAGCTAAGGAGTTCAAATTCAACAACAGACTACGAGATTAATCGAGACATCTGGTCTGATATTGTTAAACCACCCATAGACTCATGTCAAAAAAGGCAACAGTGTTCAGAGTCAGATGCATGGCATCACATCTGTCATCCACTTTTTATTTCCACTGTGTTTTCTCAAACTAGAAAAACAATGCACTATTTAAACCTGTGTGTCTGATTTATGTCACTCAAAAGTATAATCTCATGGCGCACCTATTTAGTTAAAAATGTCTATTCATTTCAGATGCCCAGCTTTGGATAGAGTCTTTAAATTTGGTGGTCTAATTTTTTGAGTTGTTTATATGTTCCAGATATTAGTCCTTTGTCTAAGAAAGAGCCAGTAAAAAAATTTTCCCACTCTGTGGGTTGTCTGTTCATTCTGTTGGTGGTTCTTTTGTTGTGCAAAAGCTTTTAAATAAGATAAGATTCCAGCTATTGGATCCTTGTAATATTTCCTATGCAATCAGGGTTTGGTCCATCAAATCTTTACCTATACCTATGGCTTCAAGAGTTTTATCTACTTTAACTTGCAACTTATTTAGTGTTCTTGTTTCAATATTTCGATATTTGATCTATTTTGATTTGAGTTTAGTGCATGGTGAGAGATACAAATCTAGTTCTAATCTTTGGCATGAGAGAGAAGTCATTTATTAAAGAGGCTTTCTTTCTTCCAGCGAAAATGTTTAGCCCCTTTGTCAAAGATAAGGTGACTGAATGCATTCAGTTTTTCTGCATCCTCTGTTCTCTTCCATTGATCTTCAGGTCTGTTTTTGTTGTCATTTTAGCGTGCTGGGTTTCTTTGTTGTTGCTGTTGAGGAGTTTTCTTGCCAGTACCCATGTTATTTTTATCACTGTAGCTTTGTAGTATGATTTCAAGTCAGGGTTGTTTTGTCCCCTGTCTTGCCTTTGGTGCCTAGAACTTCTTTTGCTATGCTAGGTCTCTTCTGTTCCAAACGAATTTTAGGGTTGTATTCTCTAGTTATGTGAAGTATGCTATTGGTATTTTGATCAAGATTGCATTAAATCTATATCACAGTTCTGAAAGTGTGGCCATTTTCACCATATTTGTTCTTGGTCCCCAAGAAGAAGTGATGTCATTTTCTGATATTCTTATCTACTCCATTATCAAAATACTGTAGTTTTCCAAGGAAAAGTCTTTACTTCCTCCATTAGATTTATTCCTATGTATTTTTTTTTTCTTGAGACAGGGTCTTGCTTTGTAGTTCAGGCTGGCCCTGAACTCACTATGTAGCACAGACTAAACTCAAACTCACGGTCATCTCCCTGCCTCTGCCTCCTGAGTCCTGAGATTACATGTGTGAGCCACCATGCCCAGAATTGTGGTATGTAGTACCAGGGATTGAACTCAGGACCTGTACTTGCCAGGCAGATGCTGGAACCAATGAGATAATCTCTGGCCCAGGATTTCATTTTTCAGAAGCTATTGTGAAAGGTGTTGTTTCCCTAATGTCTCTCTCAGTAAGTTTGTAATTTGTGTACAAGAATGCTGTTGATTTTTTAGTATTGACTTTTTATCCTGTTATGCTACTGGATTTGGCCTCTAGATCTAGGAGTCTTTTGGTGGAGTTTTGGGTGATACTCTATGTAGAGTATCATGCCATCTATGAATAAGGATAATAAAACTTCTTCCTTTGTGTAGTTATTTCTCTTCTCTTTCTTTTGTCTACTTGTTCTGGCTGATGTTTCCAGAACCCTACTGAATGAGAGTACCACTCCATTTTAAATACTTGAGCATATGCTGACTGGTTTGCACAGTGGATGCTGGACTCAATCTTCCAGATACTGTATTTATTTTTAATTTGGCCAACCTACAGAAAAATTCCTCCTGTGTCCTGGTCTCCTCAGCTACCTTTCCTCACTGCAGGTCAAGGAAACATTCCATAAACTGAGTGATCCTTAATGGATAAGGAAGCAAGCTAGTTATCTCTTTTGTTTTGTCCTATGCCCAGTTGCTTTAACTAGAGGGCACTGTAAATGTATAGGAAAATTGTAAATCATGTGATTTTCTTAGCTTATCAAAATCACATGGAAAGATAATGCTTCTTCACCTGAAGAGAGTTATATAATCTTCAGGGTTCTCAAGATAAAGGAAAACCATTGCATTTGGATTTCTCCTTTCCTATTTCACTTCCCCAAAAAGAAATATAAAATCACACCAAGAAAACCACTTGGTTAGTTTCCTGGGCTTGAGCCAGCATGCTACTTATTCCAATTTCCTGAACTTTCCTCCTGCTTATTCTTTTTACATACTAGCCTTCCTCTGGAACCAGCCTGTGGTCACACAATTCCTATAAATTTCAATCCCTCCGACCAACATTAGTCAAATATCCTGAGTGAAGGTCCTGTATACATCAGCTTTGTTATCAAGGGGACAAAATACCTGACACCTGCACCTTAAAGGAGGGAGGGTTTCTTTCAGCTCACAGTTTTGGAGGATTCAGTTCATGGTCAGAAGTGGTACAGTGACAGGTTGTGGTGGGAGAAGGTTGCCCACACCACGGTGGGCAGAAGCAAAAAGAGGGAAGGATGTGGAGACAAGAATACACTTTTCCGGGGGGCCGGGGAGTTAGCTCAGTGGTTCTGGCGCCTGTCTTGCAAGCGCAAGGACCCGGGTTCGATCCCTAGTTACCACATAGCTATACTGGGTGTGGAGACTCACGCCCAGCAGCAATCAGTACCACATGCCACAGTGCCGAGCATGGTGGCTCACGCCTGTAATCCCAGCACTCGGGAGGCAGAGGCAGGAGGATTGCTGTGATGTGAGTTGGAGGCTGAGCTCAGGGACAGCCTGAACCACAAAGCAAGACCCTGTCTCAAAAAACCT
>PVIR01023748.1:0-26710 GCA_004026965.1 Petromus typicus
AAGGTGAAAGGGGACAATGTTGAGATTGTAACAAAAAAGTAAGGAAACAAATTTTATATATATGGGGGGGTGGTAGGGTGGGTGGGGCTATGGGAAAAAATGAGAATTAAGTTGTGTCTTATACTGGTACAAATCCCCATTATGGAGTGCAATCATGATGTGTATATTTAATGTACCAATAAAGATAATTTAAAAAATACTATGTTGAAAATATATGTAAACAGGGCTGGGAATGTAGCTCAGTGGTGCTGTCACCTGCCTGGCAAGCACAACATTGAATACTGAGCTGGATCCCCAGTTCTGAAAAAAAAATGTGTAAACATATGTAAACTCTCTTTTTTGTGACACTGAGGATTGAACCTATGGTTTTTACACTAAACTGCATCTCCAACTTTTTATATAGTTTAAATTTTGAGACAAAGTCTTGCTAAGTCACTAAGTTGCTTGGATTGGGCTTGAACTTGAAATTCTCCTGCCTCAGCCTCCCAGAGTACTGTGATTACAGGAATATACCACTGTACCAGGCTGTATATAAACTCCTCGTAATGATGCTCTTTACTTTCTTCTTAATGCATCTATACTTAAACTTTTTCTACAGTAAAATATGTCACTTTGTTAATTTTTAAAAGAAATATTAATGATATACAGAGATAAGTACAGAAAACCAGTATGCAGGGTAAGCAGTGCATGCCTGTGACATATTGTGAGAAGCAGCTGCCTAATGCTACTCGGTGCTCTTCCTAGTGCTCACTCTGGCCATAGTTGGTTGACAATGTACTTGTGAGTCATCTTTTCCTCCACTTCCTACCACACCCAGTCCCTTGGATGAGTGAAAGCTGACTTCCTTCATTTTGAGTGGATACTTGAATCACCAAGGATTTTAGTTCTCGCTTCACAATAGGTCAAATTTTAGTCAGCAGAAAACCAACTCTGTGTTCTGATTACCAAGGCTACTTTCTCCTACTACCAATATCCTGGTAATTGGTGGTCTCCTTCTCTCCTCTAGCATAGCACATGCTCCAAAAGTCCTCCTCCTCTGGGCAACCACACCGATTTTATAGACTTCCCCAGTTTTTGCTATGAGGATAAACACCTTTGAATGTGGTCTTACGAAAAGAACATCCCCTTCTATTCCTTTACTGAAATTTCATCCTTATCAATGCTCTCTTCTACTATTGCTCTCTACTCTGACTCTTTAGAGGAAGTAAAAATTTAAGTTGACATGCCCTGTTTAAATAACGATATATTAGAAACAACCTAAATACACAAACAAAGAGGCAAGTTGATAAACTTTTCCTTTACTTAGTTTCCCTGTCCATAGAACAGCAGTGATACCACTTACCTCCTGGGGACGTTATCAGAGTGCTTAGAAATTTAGGTGCACAGGAAGTGCTAGATTTGTTAATATTTTGCAGCCCATTATGGAATAAAATGTGGCCATTACAATGTATGATGAAGAAACATATTTCTTGGTATTAAAGAAGCAGATTTCAGTATTTCAGGACAGCATCTACAATATGGTCCCATTTGAAACATGCATGTATTATGTACCTATATCAGTCCATAGAAGAAAGTTCATATGCTAACTGAAGTTTTTACTGGATAATAGAGTTTTAATTGCTTTCAATTATTGGTTGATATTTTTCTTATTTTCTAATATTTCAATATGAATCTTACATGTCTGAGTACTGTTTCAACAAAAATAAAATAATTCTCCACTTGTTTCTTTAACATTTGTGACTTCTGATTTCAGGTTCCCTTTACATAAATACTCATATTGTTAGGATTGTTTTGCTGTTTAGTCTATGGCCATTCCACTGTGAACACACCTGATCTCGTCTGTTTTGCTGTTGTTTGCTTGCCTGCTTTGAGGGTGAATTCTGTTTAGTGAGTTGTTAGCCATTTTGGTTTTAATCGTCTTACAAATTTACTTCCTCTAGTATCAACTCTTATGAAAGCCCGTGCAGGCAGAGCTCAGCTCAAGCAAATAGGAGGAGTTACGCTCCTTGCTTCATGTTTCCAGCTCCTTCTGACACACCTTTGTGGAACAAGCGCTGATCACTTAGGTGTTCCAGAACCTGACATGCCCCAAGTATCCTAGAACTAATGTGTTCATTGTGATCTAAAGAACATTTCAAAACAGGATTAAAATAGCAAGTTTTTAAAATTACTTCAGCTGAGAGGTACTAACAAATTTGGATAGTAACATTTGATCATCTTGGAAAATCAGATCAGTCGAAGTTGACTTCTGTTAGTGGATCAAGTTTAAATCATGTTGCTTATGCTCATGCTATTTCAGAATAGTTTGTCCAATGCAGGGAAAACTTCAGTTAGCGTAGCTGTCTGATTGCATGGTTCAGACATCTGGATGTTCGGATTTTATAGATCTTGGATGTTTTATTGCTACTGTTACTTTTTTCACACACACACACAAATAGTGATGAGTCATATGACAACATCTTTCACAGATTTATTTGAAAATAAGTAGAATCAGTTCTGCCTTTGTCCAGAAAATGGACATTTTGGTTATTTCCAAGATTTAGCCATCACAAACTGAGCTGCTATAAACATAGGTACACATGTATCATTGTGATATGAAACTTTTAATTCTTTCATGTATATCCCTAGCCGGGGAACAGCAGGGCCAAACAGGACCCCTAATCCATACGGCGTAGAGGTTTGGGGGTTTTTTTGATGGGGAAGGTGACCGGAAGGACAATTATCGACAGACAACTGTTTTACCAGCTGATGGCTGGTAGCTGTTCACAATCCACCAGTGGATCACTGGTGACCACCAATAAGGAGTCTCTTAGCTTCTTGATGTGTTGTCTCATGTTTCCACAACTAAAACAAAACAGCTCAGTTATAAAAGGATCAAAAGATCTGATCACATCGCATACTTCATTATAGAAGAATTGCAGAGCCAGGCATGGTGGCACATACTTATAATCCCAACACTTGGGAAAGCTGAGGCAGAAGGATCACCAGGAGTTTGAGGTAACCCTGGACTACATGGTGAAATCATATCTCAAAAGAAGTCTTAAGAAAAAAAAAATAGCACCAAATAACTCCAAGAGAAAATGCATAGCACCACTGCCAATCATTGCTCCAAACTACAAACCAGCCAAGTGGTTTATCAAGAAATGAATTTGTGAAGCAGGGAATTCAGCTCAAGTGGTGAGAGAATTTGTAAATGAACGATGGTGCCTCTATGCAATGGATATTGCGCAGTCATAAAGACAAACTCCTAAGACATGTAACAGCATGAATGAATCTCACCATTACCTAGAACAAGACTAGTGAGAGACAAATGGTGACGTGTCACATGATTCCAATTGTACAAGTATTCTAAACAAAAAGCAAAGCTATGGGGCACACAATAGATCAATGGCTGCTAAAAATTGGGAGTTGGTGGGAGAAGGCTGACTTCAAATATGCAAAGTAGAAGTGTAGGAGGTACCGGAAATACTCAATATCATCATTGTGGTGGTGCTTACACGACTACTTTGTTCAAAACGTATAGAATTCTGCACAAAAGGATGCCTTTACTATCAGGAAACTGTAAATCATTGACAACAAAATCCATAGATCCCAAAAAGGCACTTGCTATAATATGTTCAATATTTTCAAATCAAAACATAGCTGTGGGCCGGGGAGTTAGCTCAGTGGTTCCGGCGCCTGTCTTGCAAGTGCAAGGGCCCGGGTTCGATTCCCCGGTAACCACATACAATACTGGGCGTGGAGACCCACACCCAACAGCAACCAGTACCACATACCACAGTGCCGGGTGTGGTGGCTCACGCCTGTCATCCCAGCACTCGGGAGGCAGAGGCAGGAGGATTGCTGTGATGTGAGTTTGAGGCTGAGCTCAGGGCCAGCCTGAACTACAAAGTGAGACCTTGTCTCAAAAAAACAAAACAACAACAACAAAAACCCAACAAAAAGAAAAAACCCAAAACATAGTTGTGAAAGTGAAACTAAAAGAATAAAATATACTGGGGAAGAAACTTACTGCACTCTTAGGGAGGCTCCTGAGGTCACAATTTGGGTTCCAATGGCAGCTATAAAAGAGATCTCTGCCAGAGTTCATGTGTATTTTCTTAATAGTTTAGTTATGCGTGGCCTTTAGAATAAGAAAGAAATAAACTACAAATCATGAAAATCCAATAAGATAGCTGTAAAAAGAACTCATAAGGAAGTTGAGCTGTAGGACAGCGTTATGAAAAATATTTATCATGTTTCCCATTTTATTGTTTATCCACTCCACAGAGAAAGCTTAATTCTATTTTGAAAAGTCCCAGGACAAGTTCATTCAACAGTCTCTCAAAGTTGTCAAAGAAAGGTTAGGGTGTAGCCCACATGTTCAAGGACCTGGGTTCAATCCCCAGTACTACTACTATCACCACTAACAAAAAAGCAAAGATCAAGTACCAAAGCATAAAAGCAAAGATCAAGGATGGAAGATGTTTCACGGCACCCCACTGCTTTTGGTGAAGAATGACATGCACTTCCAGAGATGAAGATCAGTCTTTTTTTTTTTTTTTTGAGACAGGTTCTCACTTTGTGGTTCAGGCTGGCCCTGAGCTCAGCTTCAAACTCACAGCAATCCTCCTGCCTCTGCCTCCCAAGTGCTGGGATTACAGGCGTGAGCCACCATGCCTGGCACTGTGGTTTGTGGTACTGGTTGCTGTTGGGTGTGAGTCTCCACACCCAGTATTGTATGTGGTTACCGGGGAATCGAATCCGGGCCCTTGAGCTTGCAAGACAGGCCCTGGAACCACTGAGCTAAGTCCCCAGCCCGAAGATCAGAGTCTAAATGGCAAAGAGGTGAGATGTTAGTAAATCTGGGAACCATAGAACACCATGCACTCTTAGAAAAGTTCCATGTAATACCTCTTTGTGTGAGAGAAGTTTTACTTTCCCTGAAGAACTGCTGTTGTCAAGTACACCTCGTAGAAGTCTAGCTGAGACACTTGTCTTTCCTCAAGAATGCCACCCAGTAGGGTGGTGACAACATTCCAGTGCTTAAAACAGTTTCTCCTCATCCAGCCACTTTTACAAAGCTGTTTAGGGTTCCTGAAACTTCAATGCACACAAGTGGGAGCAGCTGGTGCTCAAGAATTCACCCTCCAAAGGAGCTGGCAACTGTGCCAGCAGGGGTGGATTTGGCAAGGGAGGAAGCCTTCAACTGACACCGCACACAGAGCCAGTTACCCCCCCCCCCTTCTGCATAGTTCACATACTTCTCTCTGCCTGGAATTGTCATTTCAATCCAAGTTTCACTACAGCTCAAATTCTCTTCAGCCACTTGCGTTCAGAGAGATTTGGTCTGCGAATGCATTGTAGTCGGTCTCAACCCCAGGAAAGACTGATTTGAAACAGACAAGTCGGTGTGAATGCGTGGCAGATGATCCCAAGAGGGCTCGTGTGGATGTGTGTTCGCTTGGTTCTTCACGCCACCCACCTCTCCCAACCTATCCACTGATGATTCTGTTCCCCACGCACCGGGGACGTCAAAGAGCCTCTCAGTTTCTCCAAGAAATTGAGAACTTGGGTGGAAGTTATATTTTTTGATTTATATTTCCTGAGAAAATAAGCGCAGGAAGACTGTGATTACTTTATTTGCTTCTAAAAAAATCTTTGTTCTGATCCAGTGCTGGAATTCTTGGTGTAAATAAACTTTTTGTTTACTTATCAAGGTTAAAAAGAAATCTTTTCAGATCCAAATAAAAGTAGTGACATTAAGCCAGGCATGATGGCACATGCCTATAAACCCAGCTGCTCAGGAGGCTGAGGTAAGAGATTGTGTGGGCAACTGAGGGAGGCCCTGTCTCAAAATACAGTTCAAAAAGGCTGGAGATGTAGCTCAGTAGTGGAGTGCTTGCCTAGCATGCGTGAGACCTGGGTTCGATATCAGGACAGCCAAAATAAACAAAATAGAGATATTAATTCTATTCAGTTAAATGGCCCATCAATTTTCTCCTGTGCATATAGCCAAGAGAAATAACAGCACGGGTCCTTAAATCACAGCAGTGATTGTGGCAGCTTTGTCTATAGTTGGGCTTAAATGGAAATGATCCAAATACACATCAAAAGAATGGACAGACACACTGTGGCAAATCCTTGTGATGAGTAACAGTGAGCAGCTTACAATGGAATAATAAGCTAATGATGGAATAGCTCAAAAAATAAAACTGCTGATGCCTGCAGCTACCTGGATAAATTTGAAAGCATGTCATGAGAAAGAAGGCTGATAGGTAGATACAAGAATGAGTTCTGTATGATTATATCCACATGAAGTTCACAAATAAACCTAGTTTATGGGTATAGACATCAGAATAATGGTTCACCAGCTAGTGAGAAGCCTTGGGGTCAACACTCTGATGTGATGGGAAGAGAGAGATGTGGATCTACTCAGTGATTACAGGGAGTTATACAGAGGGAAAAGTCTCAAGCTGTGCACTTAAGATGTGTATACTATTGCACACGAAACTAGCTCAGGTGAAAAACAAAGAGCACAAAATGAGTTCTATAATGTTTGATAGGTATTGTGAAATAGTAAGTAAATATTCAAAGGGAAAAGTAAGAAAATATTCAAAGATTAGTGACACTTTTTACTTCAAATAGTAAAAAAAATATTCAAAAGAAGGGAAAGAAAAAATTTGATGGTATAAAAAAGGAAACAAAGCTTAGGTTTATAAGAGTCAGGGGGCCATGGGTGGGGCAGGGAAATGGGAAAAATGAGAATTAAATCATGTCATGTACTGGTACAACTTCTCAATGTCGATTGTGATCATAACATATATAGAAAATGTACCAATAAAATAAACTAGATAACAAAGAACACAGATGGTTTATGTAATTGTTTGGATCTGGAATGTTTCAAAGGCCTAAGTACTTAAGGATTGGTCTCCAGCTTGATGCTATTGGCAGTTCATAGAGCCTTTAAGAGATAGGGCCAAGGAAGGCATGGTGATAAATCCGCAGCATTCTGGGAGCTGAGGTAGAAGGGTCACAACTTTAACCCCATCTTAGGTAATCTAGTGACCTACTGAGAGCTTGTCCTAAAGTAAAAAACAAAAAGGGGTTGAGGTGTAGTTCAGTGCAAAGACCCTAGGTTCAACCACCGGTACCACTGACAAGGAGAGAGAGACAGACACAGAGACAGAGACGAGACAGATACAGAGAGATGGTGTCTAGCGGCAAGTGATTAGGTCACTGGGCATGTGCTCCCCCAGAAGGGGACAAGAAGACCCTAACCTACTCTTCCTATCTCTCCTGTGTGTCTTAGCCACAAGGGGAGTCGCGTTTTGCTCCTCCAAGCTCGCTGTGACACAGGTCCAAAGGCAATAGAGTTGATCAGTTTTGGATTGAAGCTTCCTAAACTGTGAGCCTCAATAACTCTTTTCTCTTTATAAATTGATTATCTCTGATACTAGTGGCAGTGGTGGAAACCTGACTAACTCAGTGTCCTCATCCAGCTACTATAAGGCTGACAGAATGCACGGGGATTCCTGTTGATAAGAATCAGACTTGGTTTAGATCATTTTTGTCAGCAGACAATAGAGAAAATTAAGTAATTTCCTCTTAATCAGGATGGAGGATAGAGATTGGATAAAGAAGATATGTTTAATTTAGTTTTTTTTTATAAAATGGAGTATTACTCAGCCATAAAGATCACAAATTAGAGACATTTATACTTAAAGGGATGTATCTTGTTATACCCATAAGTGAAATAAACAAGACACAGATTATAAAGATCACATTGTTTCTCTAGGATGAGAAACTTGACGGGTTGTAGCTCAGTGGCACCTTGCCTGCTTCTAGTATGAGCAACTGGAGGTGAGGTCCAGAATGTGTGATAAGTATTGGGAAACAGGAAGTGTTCAAAGGTCAAGGGCAAATTAGAGATGGCAAGGGAAAGCAAGGAAGGGAAAAAATTGATGGTAAAAAGGAAAAATGGAAACAAATTTTATTTGTATTGGGAAGTGGAACATTGAAGGGAGGATGGAGAATAAGAAAAATGAGAATTAAGATATATCATGTACTGGTACAAATTCTCAGTGAGGAACGTGATCTTAATGTATTCCTAAAATGTACCAAAACCACAATTTATTAAAAAAAAATAAAGTTGATTGCAAACTTCCCATCTGATATAAGAGAAACTGTAGATTCATCAGTGGCAAGATTTCTAGGCAGGCAGTGAAAACGAACTTAGCTTTTTCAGGTGGCTAATGGAGATTGAACCCAGGGCCTTTTTCCTCTGAGGTACATTTCCAACCAATTTTAATTGTTTTAAAAAGTTTGAAGCTGGACATAGTGGCAAACACCTGTAATTCCACCACTCGGGAGGTAGAAACAGGAAGATTGCTTCAAGTTTAGGGCCAGCCTGAACTACAAGGCCAGCCCCTGTCTCGATAGATAGATAGATAGATAGATAGATAGATAGATAGATAGATATTTTGACACAAGGTCTTGGTCTTACTAAGTCCTTAAATTGCCCAGGCTAGGCTCAAATTGGTCACCTTCCTGCCTCAGCCTCCCAGAGTGCTGGAATTATAGCCATGTCCCATTATGTCCAAGAATACAGCAGGATTCACTCAATATTTGGTGGCCATCATTGAGTGACAGTGGCAGAAGAGAGGCACATATCCAATTTTCACAAGGTTGAGAGATTCAGAGGGCAATTTTGAACGACCCAAGTGTGAGAGCGTCACACAGGAAATGCCCACTCCCCTCTCCCTTCATTGGCTCTGTTTAGGGGAAGGGCTTGTTTCTGAGCCTCAACTGATTTATGTGGAGGTTTAATGTCATCAGGGAATGTTTCTTGGCAAGAGTCACTGTGGCAAATTTCTGCTAACTTGTTTGCTTAAAATAACAGAAGTTCATGCTCTTACACTTCTGGAGGTCAGCATTTTGATATCAGTATACTACTCCTCAAATCTCAAGCAGGCATCTGTTCAGGACCTTTTATAACTTCCACATGCCTTAGCTTGTGGTCCTATTGCTCCAGCTTCTGGCCTGGTGTGTGCTGTGTCTCTCTAGCTCCTGCTTACAGGCATTTGTGGGAGGCATTCAGGCACACTATGACACATAGCACAATCTCTCCACTTCCAGATCTTTAACTTCATCACTGCAATGAGCACTTTTATTTTCTTTTTTACCTAAGTTAACATTCACAGCCTTTGAACATTAGGATCTCATACCTTTGTGAACATTTTGCAGTCTACTACCTACAGCCAGCCCCGGGTTGGTCCTGAGGTGCATAAATAGAAGAAAACACTGACCTCTTTCTACCAAAAAGAAAGATGCAATGGGTTGAGACTCATAAGCTTGGTCCCGCCTTCTCTCTTCCTCTCTCTCTTGCCTTCTGCCTCATTGTGCTGGCTTCTGGTTGCAGAATGACTCTTTGAAGAGGCCCCTGACAGAGCTTCCTCAAGCTGCAGGTGAAATCCGTTGAACTGAGACTCAAGGGCAGGGCCTTCCATTGAGGCCCAGTGGCATCTGGGGACACATCGCTTTGCAGGGGGCTCACTGGGGACTACAGGGTGTTCAGCAGCAACCTTGGCTCCTGGACTCTGTTTGTCACCCTCAGCTCATCATCTCAGCTGTGACAACCCAGAATATCTTCCATTATTGTCAGACATTCTCTGGAGAGCCTGATCACCCCAAGATGAATCCCACCTCTCTTCCAAAAGGAGCAAGCTCATCTGTCGCCTGCATAGGATGGGCTGCTTTGCCATGTCCACCTTTGAAGCCACAGAAAGACCTTATGGCTGGGGTCTGCTCTGGCCTCTTTGCCATCAGCCTCCGGGAATGCTTTCTAGGACAGCATTTCTGAAGATGGAGGAGACCTAAAGCCCTGAGTGAGTGGCCCAAGTCAGGAATCCCAGACCCATCTCTGACGTGATGGTTCTAGACATGATCTTCTGAGAGTCACTGGAAACTCACCCAGCCTCAGGCCCGAGTCAGTCTGAAAGACCTTTCCATATTCTTTCTCTTGGTCCTGAGAGTTGGTTCACCATCCTGAGGGTGGTGTCTTAGATATCAGAGGCCCCAGGGCCATTCTGGTTCCTTACAGCCCCACTCTCTTCTGAGCAGTAACCAAAAAAACAGCTCTGTGGCCTCTGATTGCTCAGGAGAGACTTTTAGTTCCACTACTTTGAGGCTGGGATACCTTGGGTGATTTATGTAATCTCTCTGCCTCAGTTTCTTTGTCTGTAAATTGTGAGTAAGAATAGTATCTCTTTCCTGGGATTGTGGCAAGAATAAAGTATATGATACATATAAACTGGTTAATAAATACCACTTAAAGCTACAATGAAGTTTATCATACATGTTGTATTCTTCTGCTGTTCATGACTTGATCACTGTCCTAGGCCCCCTCCAGAAGAGCCTTGGAGTATGCCTTTATTTTCTGGGAACTCTGAGAAATGCCTCTTCAAACATCATGGATAAGATAGAGTCATGCATGTGATAGTCTGTTCTTCTGTATGCCCATAACTTCATAAAACCACTTCTGTCTACTTTTACATAGAATGCAGCAAGTTTGTTTTCTATGTATTTTCATGTGAATGCTTTAAAGCTAGAAACTGTAATTGAAACTTTTTATTGGAAAGAAAAGAAAAGAAAAAAATAAATATTCTGTAATGGCCCCACTCTTTGCTTTGAAGCCACCCTGTGTGTTCACAAGCAGTACCATAGGCATAAAGATAAGACTGCTTTTGTTAAGAGGCCAAAGAGACAAAAACACTTCCCGAAGCTTGGCTTTTCAAGTGCCTATGCTAGGGGTTTAGATGAATGAAGCAAGATTACAGCCAAATAAGGGCAGAGCATGCTGAGAAACCTCAATTATGATTGGGTCTCTACTTTGCCCCAAAAGAAGAACATTGTGGTTTAAATGTCACAGGCCCAGGAAGTCTTGAAATCAACTGAAGAGTTTTTCAAACTCATTCTTCATCATTCAAACTGGGCCTGAACCGGCTGCTATTGGTCGCTGGCAAAGCCGAGCACCAGTCTGGGCTGACGACCATTTTCATCCCTCATTTGGCAGAACATAATTAGTTATAGCAGAAGGCTCTCCCAGTGTCGGTGATATCTGAGTCCTGAGAGCTTTCAATCCCAGCGCTGGACTGAATTTCCTTTTCTTTCCTGCCACGCTGCCAATTTGTCCTGCTGTAAGCTGAGCAACCCAGACACTATGAAAAGCAAGCTATATTCAGCTGGTTTTAAAAGAGCCATTGAAAGCTTGGGGCTTGTAAAGGATGCGTAGCTTCAGCTGACCCTCTGGGCGATGGCCTGGGATGATAAAATTCTTCGCAGCTTCGATTTCCACCAAGTGTTTTAAAACATTGGGGTTTGTTTCAGGCCGTGTGTAATTCTTTGTTATCGGCAACACAGCGATTCTTTTCACTCTTGGGATCAGATCATGAGCCTCTTGCACAACCAGCCAAGGAGCACTGTAAGCATGAAAACTATTAAGCCCCGCTTGTTGTGTGAGCAGCCGAGGGCGCAGCAGATAGCCATCTGGGAGAGGCTGGGCCGCACTTCCCTATCAAACTCTTACACATGCCACTGGCCGCCCTCTCTCCCAAGCCTTCGATAAACAGGAATTTAGCCCAAACTATCCTTCGGGCAGCTGACATTATTATCCCCGGTGGGAAAACAGACAATGACAAAGTCGGCTCTGGCCAGAAACAGGAGGGAATCAGACTTGGTTCACCTCGCCCTGCCTGCCGCGCTGTGTGTACAAAATGACCTCGAAGTTCAACTCGAATGTTTTTCTTTCTGCAAGAGCCAAGCACTCATGTATGGAGACCTCAAAGCTCGGCAGGCCGCCCTGCCGTAAACCCTGACCTGAGCAGAGAAGCATGGGCTGCGGAGGCACACAGACCTTTTGTATGCTTTCTCCCAGCCTGATGGGTTCTGCTGGCGTTTTTGTTAAAGGTCGGTCCTGCCGGAGGGGTCCTCTTCTTGCACAGAGTTCCTGGGAAGCACCCTCAGCTCCACGTCTAACCAGCATTCCTCAGGGATCATTAAATCCCAGATATGGAGCTGGTCTGACCCTTCCCTCTCAGTACCGAGGATTAAATCCAGGGCTTTCACTCTGAGCTAAAGCTCCAACACCCCCGCCCCTCTTTTAATTTTTTACTTTGAAATAGGGTCTAGGGAAGCTGGCCAGACTGAGCTTGAACTTGCCACTCTCCTGCCTTAGGCTTCCGGAGTGCTGGATTTTAGGCATGCATCACCATGGCTGGTTTACCTCTCTTATGACACAACTCAATTACTATCAGCCCTCAATTTGAGGGAACCTTGGATAACAAAAATAAAGAAAGCCTTACCTGATTGTAAATTATTCTAGGCATTTGGGAGATCAGTTTGGCAATGTATTAATCTTAATTTTAATTCAAGGAATATGTTTGGTTAATATTCAGAGATAGCATCAAAAATATATAGAAAAATATTTGTTGGAATGTTATCATAAAGAAAAATTATATACCTTGTAATTGTGACTAATTAGCAATTTAAAAATATGTAATATATTTTCAGACTAATAATCGTAACTAGTAATAACCATGTTAGAGGAGAATGGGAAACTATGGTTAAAATTTCACATAATTTGAAAAAAGAATATAGAATTGAATATCCAGAATGATCTAGTTTTGTGAAAAGAAAAATACGTGTTTAAGAACGCTGTGTAGCCTGTGAGCCCAGCACTCTGGAAGGCTGAGGCAGGAGAATTCCAAGTTCTAGCCCAGCCTGGGCAATTCAATGAGTTAGTAAAATCCTGTTTCAAAATAAAAACAGGTTGGGATGTAATTCAATGCCAAGGACCTGGGTTTAGTCCCCAGTACTACAAAGGAAGAAAAACAAAAGAAGGAAAGAAAGAAAAGATGTAGAAACAGAGAAAATAATATTAAGAATGATTTTTGGCTTGCTGATGAATGAAGTTCATAAAGGGTTCATGTCTTTTTCTCCACTATTGTACTTTTCTATATTATTCAGATTCCCTGCAGTTTCTGAGTGTTGTTTTTATAATGAAAAGATTAAGTTAGGAAAGTACTATCCCTTGTGAGCTGGCAAATCCTTAATTAATGAATTGCACGAGCCCAGGGAAAGGTGCGAAGGAAGAACATCAGGCCTGCATCCCTCTGAACGCTTACAGTTCACTGACAAGTCATCACGGTTGGGTATAGCATGCACCAAATGGCCACTGCTTCCCACTCAGCTGTGGTGGCTCAGGCAAGTTAAGGTGGAGGCAAGTAGCCGCCATTCTGCTAACACGCAGAGGGAACACCAAAGTCCCCAGCTGCCAGGGAAAATCTGGGAGGAGGACAGGCCAGGGCAGCTGGTTGTCTAGCTGAGATGTCCTTCTGTTTTCCCATCGCTCAGCTTTCAGAGTGCATGCATGTGAGCACTGTATGGGGCCTACTTTGGGACCCATGTTCATGACCACAGTGTTCTGTCTTCAGGAAAACTGCCCCCCTGTGATCAGAACTTTGACACCATTAGCCACTGGGTGACAAGGTGCTCATCCTTAATAGTAATGACTATGTGGTCTGCTGTGGTGACACATGACTATAATCTCAACTCTCGGGAAGCTGAGGCAAGACTAATGCAAATGCAAGCCCAGCCTGGATCACATAGTTGGATTTTATAGTGAAACCTCTCTCAAAAAAATAAAAACGAACAAAAAACTATCAAATAGTTGTCCATGCCAGTTAGCGAGATAAGAAGGCTCAGCGCTGAGCTAACTTGTGAGGTTAGGTGCAAACTTTACTTGAAACCATGTTTTCTCCATCTGGTTTCTCCTTATTCTTCTCAATAGCAGAATCTGCAAACCCTCCAGCCTCAAAACCAATCCATCTGTGCCCACGCCATAGAGGAGCCCCAATTTGTCTTGAGGGCCTAGAGAGAGGAGTGGAGCCAGATGCACACAATCTCCTGGCAGTTGTCATGTATCTGCTTGCTAATGAAGGGATTTACAGGTAGAAAGAATTCATAGCTACCCTCCTTCTAGCTTGGACAGAGCAGAAAGACAAGGAGACTAGCTATGTTCTGTGTAGCTCTTCTCACGAGCCACAGGGGACAGGAAGCCACTGGGGTTTGTTCCAAGCATGTGACACCAGGTAGTGGTTTCAGTGCAACAGTCAGGTAGGTTTGCAGCCGGAAGCGTTCACACAAGAAACATTTTGGCTTCTGTCCAACTCCCATGTTGTTCAGACTCACACTGTATTTTCTCTCCCCGTAGTGTCTGAACATACCACGCAAGGGGCGACGTACAAGGTCCAGCTGAAGAAAGGTCCGGATGCTGGGTCTTTTCTCAGCTGCCCTTAAAGAATCCCCAGACTGAGCCACTTCCCTCAAGCATAATCTCTGTGGCTTTTAAAGATACCACTTAGAGAAGGAAAGGCCTTGCTCTGCTAACGAAGCTGAGTGATTCCTTTTGGGAAATGAGGCTGAAAGGGAAGCCCTTTTAGCTGTCTTCTGGTATTAATCTGCTCTCAGTAGCAACCAGTGATATTTATTACTACTGAACAAGCAGTAATAGAGGGTCTGAAAGGCCCTGAAATCACATCTAAAATGCCCGGTCTCCTGGGAATCACTCGTGTAGCTCCCAGTGGTCTTGGGTTGGGCTTTCGCCTTATGAGGGAGATGAAGTCTGAAATGTAGGCTGCACACTCACGAGCTTGGCAAGCTGGCCACCATTCCATTAGGAGGAAAAGCGACAAACCCAACACCTCTTGCAGCATTAATTTCAACAGCAGCTGCACTGCAAGACTTCCAGATGAGGTATCTTGTGTAAGAAAACTGTGGGGGAAGGGGAAGCCTTTGTAAATACTTATTTATTATCCTATTGAGGATTTTTCTCACCCTGGGTTCAAGAAAAAAGATTTGACAAAGGAAGCAGAACTGTGTCACAAGATCTCCGGGCATGTGTTCTCTTATTCTCCTTTCATTCTCTCCTTTCCTCATCCTCAAAGTCATACACCTCAGTAAACAACGAGATTTCAAAATGGCCATGTATAGCTATAGCCACCTTGATCTTCTAAACCTACGTAATTTTTGTCAGTGTCGTAACCTTACTTCTCTCTAAATTATTGCTGAAATGAGAAGACATCAATAGGCACAGCATCACATGGCTGAAATTCCAGCATTCTGAGAGGGTAAGGCAAGGGGAGCACAAGGGGGAACCAAGCCTGGACAACTTAGTGAGTTTGTGAGATGCTGTCACAAACTTTAAAAGGTAGCTGGGAATGTAGTTGTGTGGAAAAGCCCTGAGATCAATCCTCAGTACTAAAGAGGGGGAGAGAGGGAGATGGTGTGTGGAAGGATGACCAGAAATGAAATCAGTAAAGGAATGAATAAATAAAAATAGGCTTAGAAGTCATAGCTTCTTATATCTCATCACGTCTACAAAGATGTTTTCTTAAAAGGCAAGACCAAGTCTTAGATAAAGCAAAAACCATTTCCAAATTAATCGCTTGTGGCTACAAGGAATAACCTAAACAGCCAAATGTTCTGGGTTGGAGTGTGTGGAGTGGGAAGAAAAGCTAGTGGAAAGTCAAGCAGACTTTGCCTTCTCCAGGGCACTCCTGGGAATGGTGTGGGTGGCATCCTTCTTTGCAAAGGGCCCGAGTGCTCCACAGCTTGGTTTCCTGTAAGGGACTTGTGGAAGTAGAAAAACCGTGTGCTGATGCTATGTGTTCCATGGCTCTCTGCTGTTGTCCCATATCTTCCTGTTTGCAGCATTCAAGAGGCTCTTAGAAAGCAAACACCAGCCACTGTGCTGCCAGGAAAACTCTTACATTGAGATTTTCTTGGAAATTTCTAAATTGCTTAACATTAACATTCAAACTGATATTAAAATGGAAGCATAGTACCATGATCAGGTGTGAATGAGGCGTCTTCAAGACCAAAAGGACACTGTGATTGCATCAATGTAATTATATAAGTGTCCAACCCTTGTACAAAACAGTTAATAGACTCAGAGGCAGGAGAAATCGTCAATTTTCCATCCTAGATTTTCTGGTCTCATTTATTCTGATGGCAAAAAGAGGGTCTTAATTATTTACAGATTAATTAATCCAAGGTAAAATTCTAGTAAATATTCTTTTTTTCTGTGGCATTAAGTCAATTGCTGCACCATTTCACAACATCTGGTTGTTTCTCTAAAGGTAGAATTTTCTAAATAGAGGTATTTGATGGCTTGGTAGAAATCTCAGGGTCAGCCTGTGCTTCACTACCTTTGTACTATTATCTCTTTACTTGAAAATGACCTTGGGGATCATAACTTAGCAACTTTATTTTACAATAAAGAAACTGAAGGCTGAGATTACACAGATAAGTGTGGATACTGATTGTCCTAAAATCCTCAGTCTCCCAATGATCACTATGGATAGGATTTCCTTGTTATTGTTCTCAGAGGATCTATGGCTTCATATTCCAATGATAATCACTAAGTTTTCTGCCAGAAGTAATGCCCAAAGCTATTTCTTGTCCTGGCCAACAAATCGAAAGGGCAAGCTTGAAATTTTCCTTAAATCACTCATTACCCTGCAACTAAAGAAGAGTTTTAGCACGCATTCTGGCCTTTTCCCTTTATACTATGTAGCAGCAAACAACCAATGTAGCTCTTTTCCAAAAATATTTTCTGTTTTTTTTTTCCTCACCTGTCATTTCAACAAGTTTAGGTAAAAGACACTAATGCTATAAATTTATGTTATTACAGCTATTTCAATAATTTTGCAGAATAGCGAATGGCAGAAGTGGCAGTGAAACCTGTAAGGAGCTTGCTTACAGAATCATCTACCTTAAAAGGTCACACGTACATTCATTCAACGATTTTCTGTGGGGTGGGAAAGAGGAAGGAGGAAATATCACTGCCCGAGTTGCTTGCTTTTGTTTTAGCAGACTATTGTTTGGTTAATTGTATCCATGGAGGAATGTTTCAAGAGAGTTTATGTTTAGGGCACGTAGTAGAATGAGGATTTGGAGTGTGTCTTGGGGAAGCATTTCCTTGGGCTGAATGGGAGGGGAGGAAGGGATCCACTCAGTCCTTTGACTGACGCTGGGTCTTTCTGCTCAAGGGCCCCCCCCCCCCCCCCCCCCGGTTCTGCACTTAGTCTTAGAAACTTAAAACATTCCGCTACTCTGCTAATTTCCTGACACATAGAATATGCATAGGCACATTTTGTCCTTAATGCCAACATGAATGGAAGGGCTGAAGCCCTCTTGCTTTTGCCTTCTCTGCAAAAGAGAACAAAATCTCTAGCCACGCTATAGAGCCAAGTGAACCGACACCCCATCTGCCAAATGCAATCACTTTATGCTCATGAGGCTGTTTTCTAATCCTAGAGCTCCTTTGTGCAAAGTCCATGTGCAAGAGTCTGCGGCCTGAAAGCAACTTCCTGTGCATGTACGAAAATATTTCAGGCCGTGATCTATTTCTAAATTCCTGTCCTTTTCTCTCTGTTCCTTTTTTTTTTTTTTTTTTTTTTTTCAGACTTTTACTCGCCTTATGAGAGCTCCTGTGTCGCCCTTTGAAAGCTACTATGGGGGCAATGCGTTTTTGGGTCCCCCTTCTGTCTCACACAAAAAACTGCCTTTCGCTCAGTAAATTTTTCTCACTCTTAAAAAACTAACTAAATAAAAGCAAGTCTGCATGTTCTTCAGACCACCCTGAATCGACAGGGAGGCGTTGCAAGCACAGAACAAAGAAGTGCAAGTTCCGGAGGTTCTCGTATTGCCCCACCCCCACCCCGCTCCGCCCTCAGTAAAGCTTTGTAACAAGTCAAGTAGGCCCTGGATAAAAGCAGATAGTGCTGGGGTTTTTAAAGTTACTTTCTTCCTACAGAAAATGTTTTACACTTCTACTACCTTCTACAATTAATAGCTTTCAACCCAGAGTACCTCCTCCGAGTTCAAAGCTCAAATGGCTTATAGTAAAGGAGGTAAGTTTTAACTTCAGCCTGAATGATTTTATGCCTCCATGAAATATAAATGTTGGCAGAGAATAAAAGACCCTCAAAATCATTTTTTATTAGATTTGATACTTCATTTTCTATGGCTATTTCCTTCAGAATCCACTTAATTGAATTTGTTTGACTATGTCATTCTTCACTATTTGCTTTTGTAGACTTTATTTTGAAATCACCACAAATAAGGCTCAGATTGTAGAAACTTATTAAAAATCCTTTTCTTGGTGGAGCTGCATTCTAATGGTTGGAGAAGAGAGGAGAGAGAATAAAAAGAAGTAAAAATACATGGTGTGTTGGCAGGAAACATCTCAAGTAGAGTGGAATAAGGGAAATAAGGTGCTTGGGAGCCTTGTGACTGGAAATAAGACAGTCTTTCCTAGGAGAAAGGCTTAATGAAGGAAGTGCAGGAGGGAATGTCTTGGCTCCTGGGACAAATATCTTCAGTCAGAGGGAGTAGTCAGTACAAGAGGGGGTGAAGGTGTGCATGTGCTTGGTGAGTAAGAGGAAACCACTCGGAGAGGGAGTGTGGAATTCCAGGCTGGAAGACCAAGAGGCACTGGGCGCACATCCTGTAACTCCTGGCAGCCTCTGTAAGACCTCATGGCCTGCTCTCTGGGAAGTAGGGAGCCAGTGCAATGTTGTAAAACTCCTCCTCTAGCTCCACAATATTTTCCTCATCTCAAAGGGCAGCTCTGTCTTACTGACTCATTGTCCCTCTTCCCCTCCCCCAGTCTCTGGCAACTAGCAATCTTCTTTCTGTCTCTATAGATTTGCCTATTCTGAGGCGTTCACATAAGTGGAATCATGTAACATGTGACCTTTCACAGCTGGTCTCTCTTTTTTTAAACATGCTCTATTGGAAGTTCTGTCATATTGTGGTGCACATTAGTACTTCATTCTTTTTCAAGGGTGAGGAATATTTCACTGTATGGATATAGTACAATTGATCTATTCACCAATTAATTCAGTTGTCACCTCCTGGCTGTTATAAACAGAGCTGTTACAGTTATTACAAGTTTTTAAATGGCAAAGAGATATGATCTCACTTCCATTCTGTATAATACATATGTGCTATTTTATGAGTAATCAACTAGCCCAAATAGGTGAATTCATTTAAAAATAATAAGCATCAGCAAGCAAATAAATAAATGTTTCTCCCAATGGATTCATTGGACCCTTCACTCTGACTGCTTAAAGCATCATCCACTAGCTTGGATGTGGTGGCACACACCTATAATCCCAGCTACTCAGAAGGCTGAGGTAGGAGGATCTCAAATTCAAGCGCAATCCAGGCAATTTAATGAAACCATCTCAAAATGAAATGGGCAAGGCCCTGAGTTCCATCCCTAGTACTGCAAAAGCAATCAAACAAACAAAACCCCCCAAAGAGACAAACAAAAATCTCTTTCCACCAGAACTATTTCTTAAAGCTCTATAATTTTGTTACTTCCATTGGTGAATAAAGGCCAATCGGGTGCTAAATATAAGGATGTCTTCATTATCTAGAGAATAAATGTTTCCCAAAGTTTACATAAGGACTTCTAAAGAAGATAAGAAATAACAACTAAAAATGGAAATTGTCCAACTGAAAGGAAAAAATCATTTTTGCTTTAAAAATGCAGATGAGCTAAATGCAACATGATGTGACGGACTGGATCCCCAAAGAGGAAAAAGGACAATGCCCCCATCCTAAGCTTTTCATCAACTGGGCTTATTCTCTCTCTTCCATCAAAAGCTGTTGATAGGTGACAGCGAGCACAAAACAACCATGGTTCTCCTTCTAAGGCAAGGCAGATATGAAAATATAGTGAGGCCAAGTGCTCCGCTTGGGGCCCTGGGAAGGCAACTCCCACACAGCCAAACTGCCGCTCTCTGAGCCACAGAAATTGTTTAGAGAAGGAAAAGGAGAGGTGTGTCAGATGACTCCTTCTCTCCATTCTGTGCTAGCTGTGAATTCAAAGGCCTGAGCGCAGGCCCTCCCCCTTCTCAATAAGAAATCTCCCTCCCCTGCTATTGCTTTGAAGAAACCCCTGGGCTGGAGCACAAAGAACAGGGCCCTGGGCAGCAGGGATTTCCAGCCCAGGTGCTGCCTCTCTATTGACTCCAGGAAATCAGAGCACAGCTGTGTGATCCCTGGAACAAGCCCCCTCAGATGAAAAGATCCTCCAAGGAAGTGGAGAGAGAGCAGAGCTTGCTCCAAGGATCTCTCTCCTGATCTAGAGAGGGGAAAAGGTGCTTATGAAGAGATTCTTTTCTAAGGATTGAAATTTGCAAAATACAGCTGTCTGCACCAGCACTAATCCAAGCTCCAACCTACCCTGACAGTTTGGGTGAGATGTGATCTCGAGAAGTCCAAATGCACCGACTCAGTGGACAAACAAATTCAGTTTGCCTGTGCCTCTCAGCACTGGCCCATGCCGTGTCCTATGTGTGGAGCAGTCTCCCGGTGAACTTCCCATCTCCACTCCCACTACCATGATCCTGCCAGTCTTAGCTTTGTATTGGCTCCTCGGGGTAGCTGACTTGCTTCTCCTTCCTCTAAACACCCAACTACATCAGGTGTCCGTGCTGAGCACCCTGGATTGTACTTGCCTTTCTGAGAAGCTCTATCGCAGTGTATTCTAATGTCATGCCTCTACCAGAACCTGGCAAGGAGGAGGAAGGGATTCAGAGACCTGGGTTTTTTTGGGGGGAGTGGATGATGGATGGGTGGATGGATGGATGAATGGGCAGAGAGATAAGTGTACATATGAGATTACAGAAAACAAACCCTTTATGTGTATGTATAAATGTACCCTCTCAGATTCAAGTTTCATGATTCACCACAGAATTATATTATTTATTTTCATCTTACTAGGGCCAAAACAGTCATATCTGTGAAATGACTTGCCTAGGTCACCAGTGATCCACTCTATGGGTGTGTTATTATGGGCATCATTTCCAATTTTCAGCTTCATTTTACTGGAAAGAGATATTATGGTGCTAAGTTTGGAATGACTACCGCTGATTCTACAGAGAACATCCCTTAAATATAAAAATACAGCATCTTAAAGTTAGATACTTTACTCCTTTGCTCCAACCCCACTATTTTACAAATAAGGAAGGGAAAGCCAGAGAAGATGAATGACTTGTTTGAAGTCACACAGCCACTAAGTAAGTCAGTATTGGAAACTAGATTTTTCAAATGATAAACTCAGTCCCTTCTTTACTATATCACAAAAGTAATCGGTTTATAAGCAAATTCTTAGAACACAACATATTTATATTTGGGGCCTCCTTGTGTTTGAAAGATCCTGTAGCCTGATTTCCTTGGGATTATTCCTATTACAAACATCCTCTGCCAGTTTCAGAGTGTGGAGTCTAGTGTAGAGAGAGAATTACCCCTGAGGTCAAATGATCTGGGTTCTGATTCTAGCCATGTGACCTTTGGCAAGTTAGTTAGCCTGTCTGTGCTTTAATTTATCACCTGCAACATGAGTATAATAATTCCTCCCCCAGAGAGTTGATGTAAGAATTAAATTATTTACTGTATGTAAAGTCGTTGGGAGTGTGTCTGACTCATCCTAAGTGTAGATAAATGTCATCTTAAAGAATCTTAGTTTTGGGCCAGGGAGTTAGCTCAGTGGCTCCGGCGCCTGTCTTGCAAGCGCAGGGACCCGGGTTCGATTCCCCGGTAACCACATAACAATACTGGGTGTGGAGAGCCACACCCAGCAGCAACCAGTACCACATACCACAGTGCCGGGCGTGGTGGCTCACGCCTGTAATCCCAACACTCGGGAGGCAGAGGCAGGAGGATTGTGATGTGAGTTTGAGGCTGAGCTCAGGGCCAGCCTGAACCACAAAGCGAGACCCCATCTCCAAAAACCTAAAAAAAAAAAAAAAAAAGAATCTTAGTTTTGAAACCAGGTTGTTACATACCTGTGAGATAATTCATTGTTAGCGCACGTGAATTGAAGAAGGTAGTAACTAGCGAGGGTCATAAGAAGGTCTTTTGGGCACTGGTAATGTTATTTTTCCTGATTTGGTAACTAGTTATGTGGTTAGTAAAACCTCCTAAAAATATATCAGGCCAATCCATGTGAATTTCAAGAACTTCAAAGGATTTCAGCCTTGACCCTTCTTGTAAGCTGACAAGCTAGCTTGCTACAGTTTTATGGATACTGGCTGAAGACCTGAGACTCCTTGGACATTACTCCAAGAACTGAGGCCAGAATGAACTTAATGTTCATATAAATTATCTTTCCCTCTAAGTCTGATGGGAGAAATATGGAGGGACTCAGTTGGAAGCTACAGGGAATTGTATTTTTATCATCGCTGAAGAATCTAAAGAGTAGGGAACCCAAATATTTTTAAATGGACAAAAAGCCTGTCTGAGCTTTGTCCTGAGTTAGTGTTGAACTAGCTTTATTATATGGTATACACTAGGGTGAATTTAGCTTTGAAGGGAGACCTTGCCACTGTCCCAGGCTGTTTACTGTATGAACATCTTTGAGAAGAACATTCAGAGCAAATGGGGTCAGTGGCTTTTGTCACAATATGTCATGTCTTTTTGTTTTGTTTTGTTTTTGGTTGTTTTGTTTTGTTTTTTTGAGAGGGGGGTCGAACTCACTATGCGGTTCAGGCTGGCCTTGAACTCACAGCCATCCTCCTGCCTCAGCCTCCCAAAGGCTGAGATTATGGACATGCACCACCACACCTGTCCTTCCGTCACAAGATGTGACACACAGGGAGGGAAGAACACCAGGGAGGACAGTGGACCAATAGTATGTGCACTGTCCTGATGTACACCATAGCCCAAAAAGAAGCTGTTTGAAAGTGCTACATCTAGGGCTGGGTATTTAGCTCAAGTGAGTGGAATCATGCCTACCTTGGAAGCACAAGGGCCTGGGTTTGATCCCCAGTACTGAAAAAAAAAAAAAAGTGCTACATTTAAAAAAAATGTTCAACTATAGTCAAATAGTTTTGGGAAAATCTAGGACAAACTGGTTTCTTTACCACTGAGCTTATCAAAACCTTTCACACTCTAATGTGTCATGAACTTTCAGAAAAAGTAACAACTTGCAGTTGCTTTTTTTTTTTAAATTTAGTTCTTCTCAAACCTTTCTTACACACACATAAGATTAACTGGAGGGCTGGAGATGTAGGTCAAGGATAGGGCATTTGGCTAGCATAACTCAGGCTCTGGATTCAATCTTTCAGCCCTGGAAAAAAAATCACCTGAGCAAAGTGTATAGTTAAATGAAAATGGAGATCCAAGGGCTTTGCAGTGGGAGCAGAGATTCTGCATCTAAAAAGCTAAAACTCAGTTGAACATGATTTTCCACAGGATAGGACAGCAAAGCTAAGGGGATCTGTATCAGTAGATACTGGAAACTACTAAAGTTGCTGGTGAAGTTTCTCCAAGATTCATATAACATGGGGTACTAGGTCATCCTAACCCTAATGGGTGAGGGCTATAGCCACAAGCCTCATCCCATGTATCTTCCACAGATCCTCATCCTCATCAAGAGTGAATCAGAAATGACTCATCTGTACCTAGTTCCATGCTTATCTTTCTTAGAAATGCAATTCTAAAGTTACACAATTAGACATCCCCCTTCAGGAGCTTTGGGGGACCCTCCTGATGTCCAGGCCTCTGAGATAGTAACTAAGGATTCCTTGAGATGAAGCCCATGCATCAGTAGGTGTAACCTCCAAAATACTCTGATGGAAATTGTCACCTTCAATTTCTTACAGACCTTAGCAAAGGAAATGAGAACCATAGGCAAGATCAGTGGAGCATAAATTACCGAGGTACACCTGTTTTCCCCTCTTTGTCATCTCTAGTTCTGTTAGTACTAAGAACTCCCATGTTTTGAGAATAGAGAACGCAAGAGCAGAGTTAATTTCCTTCTAGACATCACAATGTCTCATCTCTCTGGAATTCCTATTGGGCCCAAGTGGTTGGGGTTAGTTCTAGAGGACGAAAACCACAGCAGACTATTAAGTAGAGCTTTGTAAGATTCTTGACCGGGGTGAACTTATCTTTATCATAAATTGAGTACTATATTTTCTCAATGACTATGATGGATAAAGGAATTCTACAGTATCATACTGTGCTGTTAAGATTTCTGGGTTCGTGTCACAGCTTTCTTTACCAGCCATGGGGCCAAGTTGTGCAAGTTACTACCCCACTAATCTTAGCTGTTTTGCACAAAAAATGGAGAAATTTGCAAAGTTCGCCATATTGCGAAGAACACTTATAATTCATGTGAAGAATTTCACAGAGCAACCCATTTGTAGTAAATCTCCATAAAGACCAGTTATTTTCATGCTGATTCTACATCTTGAAAATACTGTTTATAATGTGCACAAAGGTTCCCTTTTGTGGAATGTTTTTTGACCCATCCTCAATGAGACTTGTAAATTGGGATGGAGTGTTTAGAAACTTTTACATTAATATGACAGAAAAACTATTTGCCTATTGAATCTAATAATAAAACTCTTGGGCTTTGCACTTTATATGTCTTTAATGAATTTTTGAATAATTTATTTTATTTCATATTGTGAGACTATAAGTTTACAGCTTATATTTGTGTCTTTTTAATTTTATTTTTAATAACTCACATTTATTTTATTAAATTACTTTTTCATACTAGATTGAAGATTAAAATAATGATTTCAGAGAACTTGAGAAAAATTAATTTAAGATAAATGTATGAATATCATGGAAATTCATTGTATCTGTTTGCTTTTTTTATTCTATATAACAAGTAGCTACAAATCTAGTAGCTTAAAATAATGTCCATTCATTATCTCACAGTTCCTGTGGGTGAGAAATCTGGGCATGAGTTATAGTCTCATCTGGAACTTGGGGATCTCCACTAAACTCACATGGTTGTTGGACGAATTCAGTTCCTTGAAGCTAGAAAACTGGAGTCCCTGTCTGCAGGTCCTTGTCGCACAGCCCCTTTAAAGCATGGCAGCTTAGTTCTTCAAGACCGTCAGGGGAAAGTTTATCAGAGTTTTACATCATGTAACCAAGGGAGGGACATTCTGCCACCAAGATTAATCAGTCTGCTGCCCTTAGTCTCCATCTCAGGCAAAGTCTATGGACATGAAAAAATGTACACAAACTTTCTGCCAAAGAATAACAAACATGATCTGGAGTCCAGCAGCTAAAGCAGAAACCTTCCTAGCCTGGTCTTCACTGGCTTTCTAGTTCTCTGAGCTCTGACTAGAATCTCCCATGCAGTATATAGCCTAAGACATCTCATCTCTACTTCTTCAGGTGGCATTTCTGAATTTTTCTTGTCTTCCCCTTCTCACAGGTCAGTTCCAACACTCTTGAGTCACATGACCCCATTTCTCTGATACCAAATTATTATGTCTTAGTTACTTTTCTCTTGCTGTGAAAACATTCAAAGTTTAAGGGAAAAATGTTTATTTGGCTTATAATCCATAGAAGTTTCAGATCATAATTGGCTGGCTCCAAGTCAGGGATGACAAACAGACAGAACAGAGGAGAAACAATATAGCACACACAAGGTAGCAAAGGCAACGAGGGACCTTAACAGGATCTTTCTCCCCCTTTTAGTTTATTCAGACTACTGAAGGTGGGTAGCACTCATGCCCTTAATCCTAGTGCATTTGGGCCTAACTCCACCATGAATCAATCATGCACACAAGATCCAGCCATCTAGAAAAAGCATGAGGTTTTGAGGGACATCTAAACACAAGCCATAAGAGTGCCCTTCCCATTTGCAAAAGATTCAGCTACTTTGTAATATCTTTTATTTTGATCTGTATCTATATTTCTCACATAAGAGAAATCATGAAATAACTAAACTTGTGTGTCTGATTTATTTCATTTAAATTATGGCCTCAAAGTTCATTTTCCTACGAATGATTCAAGTTTATCCTGCCTTATGGCAGAATAGTACTCCATTGTGTATAAATATCACATTTTCTTTACCCATTCACTCATTGAAAAATGTATAGACTGTTTCCAAAATTTAGCTACTGTGAATCATGCCACTACAAACATCAATATGCATGTATCATAATAGTATGATGTCTTTAACTTCTAGGAAAGTGGAATACTGGGTCAAATGGAATTTCTAATTTCCATATTGGCTGTACTAGTTTACTTTCACATCAATAATGTAGAAGGGTTCCATTTGCCCACAACCTTGCCAGCATTTGATTTTATTTGATTTCTTGATGACAGCCATTCTTTCTGGAGTAAGATAGAATTGCAGTATTGTTTTAATTTGCATTTCTCTAATGGCCAGGAATGTTAAATATTTCTTTCATGTATTTATTGGTCATTTTTACTTCTGAGAAGTGTTTGTTCATTTCAGTTGCACATTTTTTGACTGGGTCTTTTATTTTGGAGGGTCTGACATTGTTGTGTGTGTGAGACAGAGTGTTCTGTGTAGTTTAGGTCATCCTTGAACTTCCAGCGATCCTCCTGTCTCAGATTCTCAAGGGCTGAAATTATAGAGGTCTGACTTTTTTTAGTTCGTTATATATTATAGATATTAATTTCCTATCCAAGGAATAGGCACTTTTCCCCATTCTATAGATTGTTTCTGCTCTGTAGGCTGTTTGAAATTTGTTGTAAAGAAACCTTTTAACTTGATATGATCCATTTCTTGATTCTTGGTATTATTTCTTGTGTGATTGGGGCTCGGTTCAAAAAGTCTTTGCCTATGCTTATGTCTTTAAGAGTTTTACCAATTGTA
>PVIR01023749.1:0-26710 GCA_004026965.1 Petromus typicus
TCCATCTGGGAGGCTGAGAAGGATCTTTGGGAAACAATGTTAGGTGTAATGTGAATCTCTCCAGAGGTTATGCTATAAAATATAAGATCATGTGAAGTAGTAACACAAGTATTTCACTGGTATTTTAAAAGTCCTTAGCCTCTCATGAAAGCCTCAAGTTTTTAGTACAGATGAATATACTCTTACTCTGAATTCTAGCAAAATCTCCTTCAGTTGGATTTATTTTTTCTGAAATAGGATTAAATATCCTCAACTAATTAATCTACTCATGAATATGTCAATAATGGCAAAAGAGACCAGTGACTGGAATATTTGGAAAATATAATGAATCTCTGTTTGACATGGTAACTCTACTGTCAGAAATCTACACAAGAAAATTGAAAAAGGCTGAGAACATAAAATACTATTTTATGTAGGAAAATTTGAAGGATCTTAATATTTTATAGAAGAGGAATATCTGAATAAGTATTGTACATTTATGAGATGAAATAGTATGCAACTATTAGACATATTTAATGCACATTTTAATGATAGAAGAAAAGGTAACAGTACATCATTAAGAGAAAAAGCATGACACAAGGTCATATGATAAGCTGAGAGTCTTTATATACATTAATGACAAACTCAGAAAGGTAATATATCTTTTTTAAAACTTTAAATAATTTTCTTAGGGTAGTGGAATTTTGAGTAGTTACTTTTTTGTATATTTTTTATATTTTACCTTGTGAGTATGTACAAATTTCACAATTACCAAGGAATGGTATTGTTATTGTTTTTTTTTAAAAGGAATGAAAAGGAGAAAAGAGGATAGTGAAAATGATCTCTGCAGTGTGAGTTGAGAATGACAAGGTGGGTACTCTGCAGAGCTCCCAGTTTCCACATAACGTGTTTTCCAGCACTCCCGCCAACCCTTTGACTCTGAATGACATCGGATCTGTTGACCCCCCTGAAAAGTTTGACTTTGCCACAATTGTACTCTAAACATTTGGAAATTGTGCAGGGCATTCAGTCCGTGTACCCGAGACCCTGCTCAGCAAGTACAGTCCTCTGAGGCTTCCTTCTAATCACAGTGCCATGTTAGTTTAAGTCTAGATTTAATACCTGGGTCTCTCCTCGGGGTCTTGAAGGGAGTGCTGCCAGCTGCCTTGTACCAGCATTATGAACAGTCCAGCCACAAAATAGATGCCCTTCATTTTTTCTGCCTGTCAGAGTAGAAGGAGGGGTTGGGGGATAAATAACCATATTTAAACATCCCGGGCTAAGGGAGTCTGATTTGTGACTAGGTAAATATTATAAAATGAAAGGAAAATACCACCTTATCAATTTTATTAGATCATATTTTCTGCCTAACTTCAAACAGCAGATTATGTTTTCCCTAGATTTCTTGGAGGAAAAAAAAAAAGATGAATACAAAAGATGCCTTGCACTATGAAGCTTTTTCATTAATGTGGGACACTTCTGTTAATGATCAGAAGGCACATTTCCAGACTTGAAATGAAAAATGTCCACAGTAGCCATTTAAAATACCCATTGTGGATGATATGCTACATATGGTTAGCCTGAATGGCACCTTATCCATAGTGCCACCCCCTTCACTATCAGTCTGGCTTTCAATTAATAGTCCTTCACTTCCAAGCGTTTACATTATACTGCATTTCAACCATTTTAAAGCAGCCTCGGGCTACAACTTGGCATACCAGCTGTCGGTTCAGATGTATTATTCATTTATATTTTAAATAGTGTAACTTGGTCTAGACTTTGTAATTATAAAGCGGCCAACAGATTTGAGGTATTTTAGGGTGCTTTGACCTGTTCTAAATTAAAGGGAAAAATCATTTTAAAGACAAGCAATTTGCAACAAGAACTAATGCTTCTGGCAACTTGAACAATCACAAATAAGAATTAAGAGATTGGTATCATAAAGAAAATTAGTGCTTGCATCTGAAGTCTCAGAAGTTCCTTGTTGTTTTTTTTTAATTATATTTTATTTAATTGGATTTATCCCAGGACATGACACTGTCACTTAGTGATACCATAGATCTGATTTTAGGATGCATCTGATTTCTTGCCTTTGTGTCAAAAGCAAAAGCCCTGTGAAGGGAGCAAAAGGTATGATGATGAAGGGTGGTAAGACTGGGAACCAACACCAGTGTGGGCAGAATGTCCTTATGGAGCCAGGACCTCTACACTCTGGAGACCACAAGTCCACTACTGGTCACAGACACCTCTGCTACTTACAAACTGCAGCATAGCTTTTTTCTTTTCCTCCTTTCATTTTGAGAAATGGGGATTTCAACTCAAGTTTCCTTATGTTTATCCATAAATAATTTGAATGAGTATTTTTAGCAAATGACATTTGGTTTGAAATAAGGATTTTATAAATATTATCATTTTAAAATATCAATCTTTTCTTTAACATCCTAACCATATTTACTATCTTGCTTTGGCACGAAAATACAGAAACTGTAATACCTGCAGTGGTAATTTTACTTCAAAATTTTAAAGGCAAGTAGATTAAGTAGCCAATTAGATGAAGCAACTAAAAGGGAATTATACATTTAGCCTTCCTGTTCACCAATGTTAAATGACTAGTCAAGCATTTTCATATGCTTCTGTTTTACCAATTGGCAAATATGAGAAGTCATATATCTGGATAGTGTCTTCTGATTATATTTATTAATCATAATTATCTTTCAGGAATATTTGAAAATTAAACCAAGATCTAATTTTTATAATTATACTTTTGGATAGTTTCTGGTAAAACTCAGAACTGTGAATTTATTTCTAAATTATTCCTTCTACGTAAGTCCCTAAAACTTTTTCAGTACCTTGAGTTATACTGAGACAGATGTAGAGAGAAAAGTATTCTACCACATTGGAGATAATGGGCCAAGAAACAACCAAAAACGAGTTGTTCAGTCTTCTAGTATAACTGAATGAGCTCTATGGAGAAAACTGGCTTTAAAAATTTCACTTAACCATTTTTGAGTAAATTCAGTGTTTGAGTCTCTTTATATTTATCTTAGTTTAATATCACAGTTTCATTCAATAGCAAAAGAATTCTCTATTACTTTCCCTCCTTTTTAGTAATATAAGAAAGGAGTATGTTGTTTTGTAAGAACTACAAACTTTAAGAAGGAAAATATGGTAATAGCAGCAACTGTTAGTGTAGGAAGTATTTTAGAAAGATTAATCTAAAGAAGAATTTATATCTCTAAATACATGTATGGTGTAGGCTATGTAAATACTTTAAAAGTTACTTAGCTCATTTTATAATAGGTTTCTTGTATTAAAAAATATACCACTGAATCCTTAGAGGCCATGTGGATCATTGTAAATGTGCATGCCTTCAATAAATGATTTAGAATATCTAATATTTTTCTCAAGAGATGTCCTAAAAATTTCATTCAAGACTATAACTATTTTGAATTTTATTTTTTTCTTACTGATATTCAATGCATAATAATTAATTATTGATTTCTGGATATTACTTAGATACTTCTAAAGAAATCCCTGCTAACCAAAGGTATTTCTTCTCTACACCAAATATGTTACAGATTATTTTAAAAAAGCTGACTTTATGACTTCGATTTTTGGTTAAACCTATCGGGAATTAGAATATGTGAGAGATAGTAACTTTGTCTTCTCTTGAAACACCCCAGGTTTTAATTGATAAGGAAAAATTACTGTTTCATCTTTGATAATGGACACATTTCTGCTGGATATAAAAGGCGCCTTCTGTTCAAAGTAGTATACCCATCTATCAAGTCCAAGGAAAACATTCATTGTTCAGAATTTTTCTGCTTATTCCAACATGCAGCTCGCATAATGGGTAAGTCTTATCACAAGTGCATTGATGTGAAACTGCCTTTCCATTTCATATCTTTGCTTTGAATTATTGCTCCAAATTACTTGATCGCTTCGTTATGTTAAAATAGGTATAAATATATTTGATATTTTTTCAACTCACTTCTGTCCTACATCTATTATTAGTGATAAAGAACGAGAGAACAAGACCTTAATGTGTAACACTTAAAATCCTGCCCTGTCCCCGCAACAGGCTCTACGGTTCTAATCTCCCCATTCATCTTACCTTCGTGGCGCGGTGGGTGACGCGAAGCGGAGCGAGAGGGGCGCTGGTCAGGCCCACGGAGAGCTTCCCACGTGCTCTGCGCCCTGAGCTCTGCTCCTCTCACCCAAATGCTCTGCCTTTATATACTCTCCCGCTCAAAGATATTACGCTGACAATATAAATTTCTCATCTGTAAATAACAGGCTTTTGTTACAAATGATTTCACTCGCCCACTCACTTTGCTCATCTACATTCTGTGCTTAGATTATGTGACCTCAGAGACCCGGAAACTTTTTATTTACTTTTGTGCACTTTGTGTGTGTGTGTGTGTGTGTGTGTGTGTGTGTGTGTGTGTGTGTGTGTGTGTGTGTGGTATTGTTGGGAATGGAAATTGCAGTTTGGAAACTCACATTCTAATCTGTCAGGCATGAAAATCAGTTATGTCTTTTAACATGAATTTTGACTTTGAAGAGCACAGCACCATTTTAAGGTCTTAGATGGCCTTCACTTTGCTATTTTTCCATGATGAATTCATTCACTCTTTTGGCCAAATAATAAACAATTTATTAAACACACACCTGTTAAGAATTCTCTCACCACTCTTACTTGGAAATGACTGTGTTATTTTTGTGGAGAATATTAAGGAACAACTAAATCTGTTTAAATTAATCAAATACAGAGATGATAAAGCTAAATGAGTATGAACATCCAAGATAGGCTATGCTAACCAGACAGAGTCTAGTTATTCTCTCTCTCACTCTTGGAGTGATAAGAGGGTGGGGGTTAGATGACAAAGAATAAGATGTGGGGAATTGTTGAGGGAAAATGTGGTCATGTTTCCTACTGTTTGTGACTTGTCATGAACCTTGGTCCTTAATGAGCTCTCCAGTTTAGTAGCTATGATCCTGTTGCTTTGCAAAAATATAAAAACTGGAAAATAATTTGTACAGACAGTGTAAAAGCTCTTGTTAACCAAATTAGATGTACTCCCGCTACTCTGATCAAGCCTTGTGATCTTGAGCGAGTCACATATTCTCTCTGTTCCTCTGTCACGTGTGAATCTAGAGAGGTAGTTCTATGTCCCGTTTAAAATACAGTCTCCTTCCATATAACAAAATCATCACATTTCCTAACAGGATCAGCTGCTTGGATATAACATACGCAGAATAAGATCATTGAGGTAGCTGCAAAAATATTCCAAATTAAATAAAGCTCCTTCATTTATGAATTAGACTAGGTATTGAATACACAGCTTCATGAGAGCTGCAGACACCAGATTCATGGGAGACTGGAAGGTCTCACTGAGGAATGTTTGTGCTGGGCTTTGTTGATGGTATGACAGGATTCAAAGAGTGATCTGAGATCCAGCATGACTGCAGAATTTCCTGTCACAGCCTAGACTTACTGAATCAGAACCTACATATCAGCATGATCCCCAGAAGTGTATATTCATGTTAAAGTGAGGAGCTGAGATGCTGGAAGCAGCCACCGCTGTTCATACAAACGGTATCGCTGGGGTCTCATTTGGAGACTACTTATCATTACCAGCAGAGGGGGTGAAAGAGCAAAGAAAGGTGATGCCGAGGTCCCTCTGGACTAACACCAAGTCTGTGAAGCCTTGACAGGGTGGGTTGATTTAATATGTTTGTTCTTGGTTTCTCACAATCACACTAACTATATTTCCTTAAATGTTTTGTCAGATTTTATTCTCTTTTCTCCTGCTGTCTGTTTGAGATGATCTTTTCTCTCACTCCCTGTCCTTTATTTTTATACACTACCTGTTTGTGGGGGAACTCTAAAGTGGGGAGCCCTGAAAATATTCTACAGAGTCTTTATCAGAGGACCAGCCTCTATGTGAACACCGTTACCCAATATCTTGTCACAAAACATTTATTTTCCTCTCCAGTCTTCCTGCTTTCTACTATTTTAGAAGCAACTGTTCCAACTTCTTTTGGGAAACTTGCTCTAAATCCATCTCCAGCCCATTAACACGGATTGTTGTGGTTCTCAGTATCATGGTGAGGAGCATTCTAGGAAGACAGAAATGTGAGGATCCCGTGTGCAGCGCTTGGCGATCCTTGCTGGGGGGTTAGCCACCTTCTTAGTGCAGACTGTGGGGTAAGAAGTTGAGTCAAATGCCACACAAAATCAAGATGCGCAGGTCCTCCTGTAACTGTCTTTACACTAGTTTTGACTCGGCCCTCAGTTCTCATCTTTGCAGTTATTCATTGACTGAGACATGAGGCAGGGAAAGTAGTGGGCCTGTGTTTATATGTCTAATGTTATGTGGCATGTCCGAAGCACACAACACCTTGGAGGTTTGTCGAGGATTCTTTCATCAGGCAGCAGGGCGTGCCTGTGCTGGCGAGGGGTCCTGCTCCACACTAACTCTGAGCTGCCTTCCTGGCACGTCCGTCTGACTTGCTGTAAGTAGTGCAAGACATAATCGTGATACAGAAGAGGAAAAAGTTTGTATCAATACTTATGTTAAAATAAGTCAGTACTCAAATTGTTTTGTGTTCTCTATCATTAGGATCCTTGGGTCTATAACCTGTAGGACTGCATGAAACCACAGGCTTCAAGGACCCCAGTGATTATCTTAATCCTGTGTATTACCAACTTGAAAATTCTTATTAAATTTAAAATTCTCAAAGCATTTCAATTTTATACTTGTTCTTTCAAGTATATATCTGCTTTTTTTTTGTTTCACATACCATCTCACAAAGTCATGGAGTCTGTGGCAGTGGTACACTTATTTTTTGTAGCTCATCAAGATATTTAAAACAAAGTATTTGAGAATTGGAAAGATTTAGGTTTGCAGAGCATTTTTGTGTTGAGTCTGTGGGAGAGGAGGATTCTCATGTTTTACTGATTGGATTACAAATATTTCAATTACTGTGTAAGGTTAATTGTTGACATTTAACAAAGTTAAAAATACCTATGCCCCTCAGCCCAATAAGGCTAAATAATTTTTCTGAAAATTCATCTTGCATATACATGTAATGCTGTAGGTACAAAGGTCTTTGTTGCAGTATAGTGCATAATAGTAACAGCTTAGAACTGTTTGTATGTAGGATGAAGCAAAGCTCAAATTTATGGTTTCACTTTGTGTACATTTTCTCTAAAAGAAAATAGAATATTTAGGAAAAAGACTGAGGTACATGTGGTATTATAGATAATACAACTGTGGCATAATACTGATAACCGTTGAAACTGACTGTTTACTAAACAGGATTTATTTTGTGATTTGGCTGACTGTCTGTGTGAACTTTTCTATATTAAAAAGTTAAACTGTAGCACAATTATTGTGGGGATGGCACATTGGCATAAAAAATCAGTTATCGTTTGGAAACAGAGTTAGACCCGCCATTGGTGTAGTAGAACCTGGGCAGTGAGTAGAGATCAGAGGCGCATGGTGACAGCAGAGCGTGATGGTGCTGGGGTACAGGACAGCGGCCTGGCCAGGGGGGAATTCTGCAAGGAAGGGAAGGACGGGCCACCAGAGTGGCCTTCCTCTCGGGCTTCTCTTCCAGGCCTGTCTCCGGATAGACCTCAGGTCTGTGAGGGCAACTGCAGTGGAGACCAGTCAAACTTTCCTGACGACTTTGTGGTCTTCTTTTTAATTCTTGGAGGTAATGCTCTACTTTTGGCAGATTGGAACACTCTCCTTCAAAATAAGGGCTTTCCGAAAATAGTTATAAACTTTCAAAAGATTTAAAAAATGTGAAAAAATAAGAACAGCATTTGAGGATACTGTTTATATTCATTGAGATTTTTATCTAGCTTTAAAGATAAATAGGTCATCACTTAAACAGCCACCCTTGAAATTCAAGAGAGGAATACACAAAATAGAATAACTAGATGTCCTCACATCTCCATGAGTGATTGATGGGCTCAGGGATGCAGGGGCAAGAGAAGAAAACTTCCAGGGGAAGTTCTGAGTTTGCCAGAGGATGTGAGAAATACCCTCCCTGGGAGACAGTAAGAGTCAGTTCACGACCCATCCATCTGGAACGATTCCCAGGAAGCCGGTGGGAGGAGGGGAGGTTTCGTACTAAGATCAATGGACAGTTTTCTGCCCCGAGGCTCTGGGACCCTGCAGACAGCTCACTCACAAGTCTGTGCAGGGGACCGTGTGGCAACATGGCTTTGCATTCGTTGATTTTATCTTTTGCAAGATCCTTGGTATAATGAGATGTTTAAAATTGTTCTAAGTTTCAGTTGTTATTTTTATTCCTAAAGGGAACAAGAAAGAGAAAGAAAACAAAATTACATTTGTACAAAAGAATCTTATCTCATAATTTATAAGCAGAATATATATTTATATGTATAAATACATATATATCATTGAATACATGTGTTATGCTACTATTTTTCGCATATTGTAGCTATAAAAAACAAACCATATGTCATTACATTTATCCAACCTCTTGCTCATCTGGAAAGACGTTTTCTTTAGGTTTCGAAGAGTCTTTAATGTGAACCAATTAAATCACTGCAATTTTCAAAGTCTTCTGTTAAAGGAAGTAACTTCAACCATTAGAAAATTTTAAATTTGAAATCTGGATACTGAAAGAAATGTAGAAAATGCAAAATGGAGTTACAAACATGCTCTTTCTATTCATTATGCCTTGTAATTAGACTTGCCCCCTGCCTGAAACTTCTTCAGCATTCCTAACTCATATTTAATCAGATGTATGGTAAAAATATGCCCAACTTTGGGTGATATTGAAATGATATAACTATAAAGGGTGATTTATAAAGACTTCTAGGCTATTGCCAACTTTCAAGCAGAACTTTATCCAATTTGTTATAATTTATTATTTTACAGTTGTATTCTTCAGTACTATTTATTCTTCTGTTTCATTTTATAATAAGTTACCCAAATAATTTATGTCTGTAGTCAGGATCATTCCTCTGGCCAGAAGTTCTCCATGTTGTGTTCTAATTATGAAAATGGCTTTTTGTGGCCACGTTGTGGAAGGCATAAAACTGGACTATTTATATCCTTTATTCATGATCAACTACAGAACATATTAAGCATAAGCTCTTTCTCGAAGGCTTCACCCCAATATATCTGGTCCACAAACACCAGTATCATTTTCTGGGAGTTTCATGAGTAAAGCTATCGAAGTCAAAGACCACAGCTACCATTTTTCTCCTCTCTTCCTTCCCCACAATTACAAGGTATAATGCACAGCAAGAACTTGTTAAGATGAATACCTTAAAATTTGGATGATTTGTTGAGCACCAATTTGCATATAATGCTTTTATGGATAATGTTTCCTAAATAAGCAAATCACTTAGAAACATTGACGATGATGCAAAAAATTAAGTCTAAAATATAAGTGTAGAGCTGTTTTTGGCTAAACACCTGGATGAAATTACAGTAAATATTCATTCCATTGGTTAGTTCTTATCAGTAACTAGCAGCTTAGTTGACTATTATTTGTTTTAATTTTTGTCTGAATTCATGTATACATTTAATTGTAAGTTACAGATTTTAAATGTTATAATGAATGAAATAGAAATATTTCTATTATTTAAGGCCAGCTTTTTTTTTTTTTTTTGTACAGTCTAAGGGCAAAGAGCTAACCCTCTGAAAATAGAAATAGCTGCCACTTATTCCAAGAAAAAATTTCCAAGCTTCCCAAATCTGCTCTGCCTGCTATCTGAATCTGCCAGATAGCTTAGATAGCAAAACAATTAGCAAATGGCATATTTTTAAAATTCTATTTTTTTTAGTGTATGATTCTGTGATTTCTAGTAAATTCAAATAGTAGCCCTTTGTGCCTTATGTCTTTTACTTGGCATAGTATTTTCACAGCTCATCCATGCTACAGCAGGAACCAGTAATCATGGCTTTTTATGACTGGAGAATATTCCATTAAATGCATATATCACATTTGGTTTACCCATCTACCAGTTGATGGACATTTGAGCTGTTTTCACTTTTCAGCGATGGTGAATAATGCTACTGCAATCCGGGTACATTTTGTCTGGTCTATGTACTGGGTAAATACCTTGGAACAGAATTCCTAGATTACATGACAACTCATTGTTTGACTTTCTGAGACAACGCCAACTCCTTTCCAAAGTGATAATGAAGATTTCAGCTTTTAAGAACCAGAGCCATGAGTTTCAAATATGGTCCTGCGGTCGATTTTTCACTCTTTTCAACAGCTGTAGGTTTTGCAGAGGTCATTAATAGAAAATAGGATTGAGAGCCAGTGGCAGGCAAGGCAGCCTTTGGCAAAGAGGAGGGACTCATCCCGATTACTTTCTCTAGCCCGATGTGAGACAAACTTGGAGAGGTGATCGTGAGGCAGGGGAAGGCTAGGTGTCAGAGAAAGTCTCTTTGGGGAGCTGCACTACCAAGGGAAGTACAGTGAGAAAAGCTGGAGGGCCAGAGCACAGAGGGCAGAGGAGGGAGAACTGAGGTGTAAGCATGTAAGCGGCCACAGGATGGAGGTTATAAATCTAGAATTACTGAGGGTTAAATTCTATAGGTTCCTTTGCTGCTTTGCATAAAGGAGGTACAGCAGAGCGAGTGGCAACTGGTAAAATAAGTATAACTTAAATTTAAATTTTCACTTTAATTGAGAATGAAAACATTCCTTTTATTGGCAATGCGAATGGATCAAAATAGATGCTTCTAAAAAAATGAGAGAGCTCAATTTCCTGGAATGTACTATTCGCTTACATCAGAGACTCAAGTGTACAGACCAATAAAGTATCCAGAACTGATACTTTAGTGATTATAGATTGATCTTACTGACCATTACTAATGAGAAAGCTTTTTAAAATAAAGTTTAAAAAGAATTAAGGGCGCACCAAAGTCTGCCCTTTTAGGTGAGCAGTTCAGCAGTATTTATTACATTCAGCGTTGGGTAACGAACACCTCTATTAGGCACCAACACTGTTCACTGCCCTCCAGAAGGAAAGTGTGTCCACTGAGCAGTTTCTCTTTCTTTCCCTGTTCTCCATCTTTCTGCAATGACTGATTTTGCATTATGTCTTTATGGATTTACCTTTTTGATTAAGCGAGATATTTGTTCTGGCTTAGTGTACATTCAAGGTTTATTCTTGTACTGTGCAACACTTCTCACTCCTTTGTGTGACTAAATAATATTTTGCTGCACATGCATCTCGCAGTTAGTTCCCTCACTGATGAACATTCTGGGTATTCATGCCTTTTGGCTCTTGTGAATGATACTGCTATTAGGATGATGAGTGGTGTTTCATGCTGGTTTGGATTTGTGCTTTGCTAGTGATTAGTGTTGATCATCTTTCCCTGTGCTGGCTGGGTAGTTGCATATCTTCTTTGGACAAATGTCCATTCACTATCTTGGCCTTTGAATTGTTTAACATTTTGTTGTTGAACTGCAAAAATTCTTTATATATTCTGCGTGTTAGAAACCACAAATAATGTTATATATGTACATATATGTAATTATGTATGCATACATATCTACAAATATATAATATGTATATACTACATATTAAAACCTTTTCCAAATATAAATACATTTTTATGATAAAATCTCCACTTTGGGTAGATTACATATGTTAATAGTTACATTCTTAATTTCATAACCTTATATTTATATTCTAGAATACATGACACACAGCTATGTGAAATATTGTTTTGTTTATAATATTTATTATAAATTCCAACAGGTTAATGTTTCTAACTTTTAAAAGAGGAAATACCACATAAATGACTGTACATATATCAAAGCTGGTGATATGAGTTTCCATAGCAGGTTTTATAGGACATAACTTTTAAACTAAAAGAGATTATCTAGATAATATATTAGCTCCTGATACTCTTAGTTGAAAAGTATTAAATGTACTTTATAAAAGTATTTTGTATATATGTCTAAAAGTAAATGTACTTTTAAAAGCATTAAATGAATTTATAATCTTTATTTAAAAGGATAGGTATTTTGAAGGTGCTTTGTCTGCATGGAAGTGTGCATCTGATTTGTGAAAGGTAAATTTATAGCCACTAAAAATAGGGGAGAGATATTAAAAATTTATCTTACATAGCATCTTCTAAATTTCCTTTTTGTCTTTCTTAAAACTTAATCTGGAAGCGTTACACTTCAGGTTTACACATTCATTGTTCTTTATTTCTGGAGCTTGTGCTTTGGCAGTGCGAGTGTTGTGGCATGCTACACCGATGCCAATTTGGAGACCATTCCTGTGTGATATCTTGGGAGCTTTTCCCCACCCTGCCCCCACCTGGAGTTCCAGGGCCGTGGTGTGGGAGCTGGCAGGAGAGCAGGTGTGGGCGGGAACAGCACATGGGTGACACTGGAGAGAAGACATTAAGAAGGAACACTGGCGAATGGAGGAGAGGTGATGGGAAGATTGGAAAGCTAGCAGCATTCTGGGTCCAGTCACGAACTAGATTTACATATTGGATGGCTTGCCTGCACATAGATACAGTTCTCCTGAGGCCAGAAATGGAGCGCAGGCCTGTAGAAGTCACTTAGATTGTAGAGATGCACAAATTCCATTTCCAAAACAAGCCAGTAAATGTTTACTTAACAGTCACTTAATGGATACTTCTACCGAGTAAGTCAGGGAAAACATTTCAGCCACAGTGGTTCTAGGGGATGCATGACTGCTGTCCATCCTAGCATGTAGCACATTATTCCTATAAATAAGACCCACCAGAGTTCCATATCGAGAGGAGCAGTGTAACTAACAAATATAATTCAGAAGACGATTAGATGCAGGGGGAAGAAGAGCACATTTAAACATGGAATTGTCAACTATTATCCAACTGTCGGCCTCACATTTGAAAAGACGATGTGGGGCTTAGGAATTGCTTTGCACTGTCTCTGAGCAAGTCACAGAGGGATTCTCAGGGCTTAACAAGGGTGGTTTGAAAGCTGTCGATTTAACCCAGTCCTTTCGGGACACAAAGGGAATAATTGAATCTCAGTAAGAGAAGGAATTTGTCCAAATTACAAGAACTAGAACTCAGTTACATTGCTTTTGTGTGGGAGTTTTGCAAGAACACAAGGATATGCTCAGTCACATTGGTGGGATCCTAGAAAGTTCAATTCACTTGGGTTGAATTGTAAGCTACAAAAATACAATCTAAGATGTACAACTTTTGGAAAGTATATTTAATGGACTTACTTTCCATGCCTTAAAGTTTATGCAGTCTGAATTGAAAATAACAAACCAATCAAACTTGCAGGATCTGAACTTAGGGCTTAATATATAGCTAGAGAAAATATAAGAAATGAGCTTCTTCTAAAAACATAAAAGATATCTTTAGTATTAGGATATATTTATTAAGTAAAATGTGAGTATATCATTTTTAAAAACAAGTGAAATATTTACATAATCTAAAGATAAGTCAGAATAAAGTATTTTTTAAAAATAAAAACTGTTGAGGACATTTAGCAGCATTTTGGATATTTATTGACTTCTTCCAGCCTTAATGTCTTTCTGTCAAACTTCCTCAGATTGTGAGGCACCTTTAGTGTTTCATCTAGAGGCAACAAGTGTCTAAATTAGGACAGCACAGAAGATTATGTTTCCATTTCTTAATACAATTTATTTCTATTTCAAAGGTCAGATTCTTCTTCTTTTTTTTTTTTTTTGAGACAGAGTTTCACTTTATTGTTCAGACTGGCCCTGAGCTCACAGTGTAGCCCACACAAGCCTCAAACTCACAGCAATCCTCCTGCCTCTGCCTCCCGAATTCTGGGATTACAGGTGTGAGCCACCACGCCCAGCACTGTGGTGTGTGGCACTAATTGCTGATGGGTGTGAGTCACCATGCTTATCTTTGTGGTATGTGGTTACCAGGATCTAAATTTGGAACCTTGTGCTATCAAGGCAGATGCCAGAAGCACTGAGCTAAATCCCTGGCCCCAAAGGTCAGACTCTTTTATATCTCTGGATAAGACTACTGCTCCCCTTTACCCTACTGTAATGATTTGGTTACCTGCTTCTTGACAATATTCTTCTCTCCTCCCCTCCCCTCCCCCTTCTCTCCCTTCCCTTCAAGGAAACAATGGCAAGTTCTTATTTTGTACCAAGTTCCAGAAGATTAAGACATATTTCCACTGGGAGACTGACGTAAGGATTACAGTGTTCATGGGCACTCCTATCCATGGAATGCAAAGATACATAGCATCTGTGTGCTGGACTTCTCCTGCCTATGCCCTGAAGGCAGGGGGTTGAAATGATGGGCGAGGTCTTTAAACTGGGAGCTGAAGTTTGAACAGGAGAAACACAGATCACCTAAGCAGATATGCATAAATGTAATATTTCTGGTTTTTCCAAAATATTTAACACAATGAAATAATGTGATCAGAAGTCTCTGCTTGCTGACAGGACATTAAATCTATTGACCTGGAAAATTCACCTTTACGAAGGGACATCTAAGCAGAGACCTAGATACACAGGACACCATCAAGAGGAAAGTGGAGAAAAGATGATCTAGTCTTTAAAGCAGAATTCAGGTTGATACGCATAAAACAACAAAGGAGGCAAGAGCGGCTGGAGGGTGGTGGGCAAAGTAAGAAAGACGCGGAGCAGAGCCCAGAAGGAAGGCGTCCGTGCTGTATCAGAGCGTGACAGGAAGCTGAGCATGCGACCATTCACCTTCCTCCCCAAAGGTGGTTCCCTTGAGACTGTATATTAGACTTCTTAGAAAGCATCAAGGTGCGAGCATAAATTATCCAGCATTCAGGGGTAACTACTAAGGCAGTTTTCTTGGACTGTCATAGATCCAATATTGGTTATTCCTACATGGCTGCACTATTTCAGAAATAGAGATTATTTTAAAAGTAAATGAAGATTCTGATACACAATAAATACTAATATAAGAAATGCACTTTTGTACTTAGATTCTATTAATTTTTGAGACTAAATATACATGAAGTTAATAACTTACTAGTGATTTATTTTATGTCTCTGACCAACACCTATGAGGTGCTGTATACCAGTCACATTTAGCCCTACAGATAGATAACTGATAGATCTCCAACCAGCTCCATGGGATAGGGACTATTATTGATCTATCTTAGTTACAGAGAAACAGAAGCAAAGAAAAATAAGTGAAACTGATCAAAGTTGTATGGCTGGCATGTTCCTGAGCTGCCATCCCCTCCTCCTCTGTCGTGCTATGTTCTAAAATGAGATATTTGTACATTATATTTGAGAAATTGACATACAACATATATGGTAATTTATTTTTAAAATAAAAAACTTATTAAATAAAAAAATCTACATATCACACGATTTAGAAACTTGAAATGTAAGATTCAGTAGGCCCCAGGACCTTGACAGTTGTACAACCACACACTCAAGTAATGTTTGCTGCCCCAAAGCAAAACACTCTCCCTACTAAATGTCGTTGTCAGTTCCTCCCCATTAAATCTAGGTAGGCACTGAGCCACTCTTTATCTTCAAAGATTTTCCTGTTATAATTTATTTTGAAAAAGAAAATTGAAGGCTGGAGATTCAGTTCAGTGGTTCTGGCACCTGCCTTGCCAGGATAATGGCCAGGGTTTGATCCCCAGGAACCACAAATAACCATTCCAGCACAGTGACTCACACTCATAGCAATCAGTATCACATACCACAGTACCGGGTGTGGTGGCTCACGCCCTTAATCCCAGCACTCGGGAGGCAGAGGCAGGATGATTGCTGTGAGTGTGAGGCTTGCCTAGGCTACATAATGAGTTCAGGGCCAGACTGAACTACAAAGCGAGACTCTGAAAATTTAAACATTGTGAAGTATTGTTTTAATCTTTTGGAGAAAATGAGAGAGCAGCATTATTTCCTATAGGAATCCAAAGCACTTAGTTATACTAAATCATTATCAGTTTTAATCATCTTTTAAATTGGAAAGTTATCTCAGTGTCATTGTGGTATCAGCAAATATTATAACATATCTAAAACTTTTCTATTATGTCCAGTAGTGTCTGAAAGCGTGTCTCAACAACACCCTAACTAAAGTGTCAAATACCCTGGATAGTATTTTAAAAATACCGAACAAATTTCCATTCTATTAGCTGTTTCATTAAGACATGTTTTTATAAATTCATCTTCTATAGCGGTGAGAAAAATTCATACTCCTAACAATTAATGATTAGCCAAGATGCTCCTCTTGCTGTGGGTTAATGAACAGTAATTACAAAAGGAGGAAGATGGGCTGTCAAGCCATCGTGGCATGACCCTGACTCGACTGTGCCTCTCTCTCACTCATAGCACACAGGTTCTCTCTAACCACAGTGCAAAGAATGGCATGCTGCACTAATGAACACTTGTTAAAGCATATTATGTCAAAGCAAATTTTTTAGTAAGTAACATTAGCAGTAATGGAGTATTAATTAGAAGCCAATAGAATGAAATCATATTTCTCTAGGTTGCCAAAGACGTTACCTGTGTGTCAAAAAGAAGTGTTTATGGCCAGTATGTTAGTATCGCATGCCAATAATCTGAGCAGGTGGTCATTAGAGGCTTCTGCTAGAAGCCAGGTCATTTTCCTCATGAATAGCTTGGTAAGGTCCAGCCACCTAGTTTTTCCTAAACTAAAAATTATTCCACTCCAAATTGCCAAGACACCTGTCTATAATACCAGAGAAGTGTTTTAGTAGTTCTCTTTTCACAAGCTGAGAATGATTACTGCATGCAGAATTTTTTAATCTGTTTTATTGGATAAACTCAGAATATCTGCTTTATTGAATAAATTCAAGCTCTCCGTTAGATGCCTTCTAATTGAAAGCCTTGTTTTGGTAGAATCATCTCAGAAGACCACATAATCACCATTTAAATTAGCCCTAATTCATTTTACATTTGCTTATTTTATTGTTAAGTTTCCCAGAACTATTTTTTTTTTTTTACAATTAGAACATCTGAATTTTAATTACATTACCATCAAGAAGCTCATTAAAGTCACTTAATTGGCAACATTTCCAAAAAAACCTTAGCTGGGTTTAATATATTTTAAAGAGTTACTGTCAAAGTATAATTTCACCATTACAAACAGCTTGGCAACAACATTTGCATAAAGATCTGTCAGTTTCTGAAAAATGCTCAAATGTTGGGAAAATCAGATTCGTTAAGTTGCCTTTCCTAAAACAGCCTAGAAATGGAGGAATTGTCCCACGTATTCATCCTGGTATCTCCTGTAGTACCCAGAATTTTGCCATGCCAACAGGAGGGCTCAATAAATATTTGCTGAAGGAAATTAATAATACATTTTATACTTTGGGTAGGTTTAAAAGCCCAGTGAAAATTCCTTCATTAAAAAAAAATTTAATTAGATCCTCATAAACTTTCTTTTTTTTCATTCTCAGAAATATTATAAAGTCATTTATGATTCTGAAGTTTTTATAAATGGTTTTAGGGCCAGCCTTATGAATCTGACATTGGCAATTACTTTTAAAAGTTATTGTATTATTCCCTCTCATATATCAGGGTTTTCTTTTCATCTATAGGATTTAAAACAGTGACTTGGAATTGTATTTTTTGCGTGTATGAATGAATGAATGAATGATGAAAGACTCAGATTTTTAGTGAATGAAGAATGAATACTATGGAGTTTAATTAGAGTATCATAACCCCACGCTCAAAATATATTCAAGAGAAATGAGTTTAAAAATAACTTACTATGTGGTGTCTATTTAAAATTTTAAAAATCATGTTATTCTTAAGTCATTCCTTTTAGTTTGGTACTTTCTACTTAAAATCTCTCACTTTTACACTCTACATATCTTTTACAATCCCGAAGAAAGTTCTAGTAAATCTTTAAAAAGTGTGTAAACATTCAAAAAGTTTCCATACACATTGCTGTCTTACTTTTCACAAAGTATTGCTTCTTGTCTCACATGCAGTCAGACTCAACAAATGTCTATTGAATGAATAAATGAGCAAATATGCTGTGAAAGTCTTCTCAAAGATCTATTTTAGGGGGTCAGGGAGGCTTCACTGAAAAATTGGAGACTTTCTATGATATGGTATATACATAGGTGATAAGGATTTCTTTGCTGTCCAATAGCAACTTTTGTTGCTGATGGAGATGTCCTATATCTAACACAATCTAATATGGTAGCCACTAGCTTCATGTAGCTACTCTAACTAGACTGCTGAATTTTATCTTGTTTAATATGAAATAGCCCAGTGTGTTTAGTGACTACCATAGTGCTCAGTCCCAGTAGAACTTCACAGTGTGTAGAGTTGTGGGAGAATATGGTACATTGGAGGAAATACAGGCTTTTAACCACTGATGTCAGAAAAAAGGTTTGGAAAATCTGCATTGACAGACTGTCAAAAGCTCCATGTGTCATAAAACTGAATTTTCATATTGTTTTGTAGACAATGGATAACCACTGAAGGTTTCTAAGTGGACAGTAATATGATTACATTTGTCTCCTAAAAGTTACTTCTGTGGCCATGACAGCAAAGATCTGAGGCTGGAAACTATTTATTATAAATTGATGTTTAAGCAGCATTGCAAATTCCATAAAGACAGCAAATAAATAGATACAGCCAAATGTCTGTACTTTAGCTTACCCTGTGGTCCCCCTAAATAGAATATTAGGAAATGTTTATTGGTTGTTTTTCTCTTTCTAGTGGGAGGAAATAAATGATGAGAAAATTGTGAGGCTGTCTCTAGGGCTGGCTCCAGAGGTTACTCTGTGGGGAATAGAGAGAGAGGGTAGGGATTCCCTTAGACCTTCAGGGTATCAATAATTGCAACAAGAGGGAGGAGAGGAGGCAAGGCAGCCCTGAATCTGTGAAGGTACTGTCTAGGGCTCAGGCCAGCACAAAGTACCCCTGCCTCCTGCATGAGGTGGGGCTGTGCAGACTCAGTGGAAAACATGGTTTCAAAAGGGAGACGTGGAAAGAGTGCTGGGCTGGGAAATATCTGGACATTCTAGAGAGGACTGTGGTCTATGGTCTTTAAAGCGCCTTCTCACTCATCTAATGTACCAGGCTTGGATGGGTTCTTGTGGTTACAGGACATGAAAGCAAGCACAAAGGCACTCTGTCTGCAGCTGCAAAAAGAATTAATCTAGGGATGGAAGAAGTCTCCAGGGAGGTTCAGTATTGGGAAACACATCAATGAAAAGTCCCTTTGTGGTATGGTGCTACTTTGAACATTCCTTCAAGAACATCTTCAGGATACCTGGTGTGGATCTGTTTAATTCTATGGCAATTGCAGAGATGGTAACCTACTCACAGTTCTAATTAATGGTGACAATCACTCACAGATAATTGCTTTTGGAATTACAGGCTTTTTATCTTTTTATTTTAAATGAACTTTATAATATAGAGTGAAAAATTCAGAAAAATGTCATAAAAACTTCTCCTCTAGCCACTAAGGTCCATTTATTTGTTTATTTATATTCAATTATGGTCCAGTAGTGTAAAGGTAATTATTTCTAAGAAAAAGGATGCAATATAGGAACATTTCCAAATGGGTAGCATTTCTTGAAAGGAGTCTAAATTCAAAAGACTGATTTTGTCTTAAATGATTTTAGTCATGCTGAAAAGATTTTCTGGGAGAAATTTAATAAACATTTCTTGGAGGGACAGGCTAGAATGCGAACATCTCAGACTTAGTTCAGTACATTCTCTGAACTCTGCTTCTGCCTACTATGAGCTATTTGTTCTGGCATTTGGACTTCTCTCCAAATTTCCCTTCATCCTTTCCAAATTTCCCTTCATCTCCACCATAGTTATTTATATCTTGATGTGGAGAAGTATTTTTTTCTACAACACAATTCAAACCTGGAATCAAGAAACACAGGCAGAACAAAGGCACACAATCTTCTGATTTTATTGTTCTCCATACAAACAATTGATAAAGCACTATTGAAAAAGAAAATACTTCCTTTTACTCTTCTTTCACATAGGACTAGAAAATGAAACAATATTAAGCTTAAACTTCTGAGTCTTCCTAAATTTTTACCAGTCTTCAGACCAATATCCATTTGTTCGTTTTTAATCAGTATTTTACAGCATGAGAGCAAACATTCTAAGATTTGCTAAATTTCTAAAGATTTCAGCTAGGATACAGGCTTACATCTACATTGATTCTATTCCGAAGAAGAGAAACAGTTCTTTAGGAAATGGGTCATGTGGGTGTATAAGTGGTTTGTGGAGATTCCTGATATGCCGTGGTTCTGGTCCGAGTACCACTGAAATACAAACGAAAGAAGCCTGGTGTGTTTCTGCGGACACAAAATGCATCTCAATTGAACATTCTTTGTACTATCAGGATCTGACTTATAAGATATTCTTGGGAAATTTTACCTAAGAACACTCGAACAAATTACATACTTCACATATAAGCATTTCTAATAAGAACATTTAAAGAGCTTTTGTTAACTTCTTCCAACCCCTGTCTGATATTGTTTAAACTTCTATTTTAGACCTATGCTTTCACAGTGGCCAGTGTCTCAGCACCCTGGGGAACCAGGATCAAGACCCTGGGGTTCCAGGATGGGCATGCTGAGTCTGGCGCTTTGAGTCTCTGGAGCTTTCTTCATTTGAAAAACAAAGGCTGTGGATTTGTTTTTCCCTAAGATTGCTTATAGCTCAAAAATTCGATGGGGCTTTTAGTCTGTGAATCTAATTCCTCTCTACTGCAGAAAATTCACAATATAATGTGTCACATGTAACCATAAACACCCTCTATAGGTGTTAAAAATCTCATTGTAAAAAAGAAGGCTAGTAAAATGCTAAACTTTTTTTCTTGGAGAGATACCAGGAAGATTATTGTTTTCACTGAATAAAGGTGGCAATTTATTGAGTAAGATTATTTTGGAGGCTTACAATTTAAAAGGTCAGAAAAATCTCACTTAGTTCTTTGTAAATTATTTATAAAGCACAAACTTTCAAGAGATGGAGTTTCCTTCCTGGACTCTCATTTAACATAAGGAACTGAGGAGAATTTATGTTTGCTGAAGAGCAGATAATGTGGCTACCAAGCGTTGGCTGGCTTTGCCTTAGCTTTTCCTCATTTTCTTTGGTTTCCATTTCTTTCTTCATGAAACATGAATTTGACAGTTAGTTTACTCATTCTTTTACTCAGGGAAAATCTTCTGTACTGGGTCAGTCACGTGCCAGGTTTTCAGGAGACTGACAAAAAGATTCTCTCACTCTGAAAGAACTGATGGGGAGGCTCTGAGGTTCTCATAACATTGAGCAATTGCTTCCTACAGAATAAACAGAATATTCTAGTTGCTTTGAGACTTCTGGGCTTCATAGGTACTCTACGCAAAAGATGGCACTTAAGTACACAGGATTTCAAAACCATTAAATGTCTGAGCTGGAAGGTCACTCAATCTTGTGAGCTCTCTTATTTAAATATGACTTCCATGGAAACCCCAGATGTAACCTGGCTAGTCTAGGGTCCTTCAGGGAGTTCATAAGAAGAGTCAGTGTTAATTCGCTAATGTTTTGCTCACTCTACTCAGCAGTCTTTTCGTCAGGCTTTATAAAAAAGAATAAAAGATAAGATCCTCCTCCTTTTAGCTTGAGGGTCTAAGTCCCTGAACAAAAGTAAAACAAAGTGATTACCATTGCCTGGAAATCCACTTGTGCATTAACCAGAGCTTTAGCAATCTGTGCTGAGTTTTGGAAGTGAACATTATCTGCAACAAAGAAGACAGAGAGAGAGTTAAAGTGTTGCAAAATACCAGAAAGCTTAGAGTGACAATGTACTGCCTGGAAATGAACACCAACAATTATCTAGTCATGCATATGACATTGTCAGCAGTGGGTAATCACACTCTGATATGGAAATGTCCCTGACTCTTAGGTACTGACCCTGCTCATAGGAATAGGAGGATGCTTAATGTTTCTTAAACAAAGTGAAGCTGGCTCAGTATTTTTATGTGTAAGAGTCTTGCTTAAACCTCACCATCTGCTGTTCCGTGGATGAGAAGATAGTCTACATTTCTGAAATATTCTGCTCTTGCCATCACAGTTGAATTCTGGAAAAGAGGAAAAATTAACATTTTAGTTGCTGCAAGTTCTAATAGAAAACTAGCTAAATCATTGTGCAATGGACTTAGCACCAATACTGAAATTATGTATTGCTTTGGTTGATAAATATTTAAGAGTCAGAGCAACACATTTTCATCATCATTTGCATTACTTCCATCTGATTCTTAGTTTGAAAAACTGAAAGTTTATGTGTCATATGTTACATATGAGTGAGACCTTAGGCATAAATGATGCCCACTCAAGCTGTGTAGGGGATGGAGGTGGCAGGGGGGTTGGGAAGAGGAAGGTTAGGGAGAGGAAGATGGTAAAAGAAAGAACAGAATCCAAAAAGGGTAAAATCATTTTTAGTAATGTGGTTTGCAATTAGCCAAAGATCATCATTTTTGTTTGAGAACCCATAATTTAAAAAGTAAACTCTGAATTATTGCTTTAAAATGTTTGGCATATTTGAAATAAATTAATAACTTAAATACAATGGAAAATGCTTACTTTATAGTGTGCAAGGTTATCATCTTTTGTTGGGAGACCCATGAATCGCTCTGTGTAGATAGATGCTGCAAAATATGTAAGAATATGTTGTTTGCATGTGGTACAGGCTATTTTATTAACCAAAAAAGACTTCATAGATTAATAGTTGCTCCTCAATTATCCTATGTGGAAGTCTTGAGGTTAACTCTTTTTTTACTTTGTAAAACTGTCAGCCTTAATGAAGGTATGTCTTTTCTAAATCTTGCCTCTGTAGCTTAGAGAAATAATGTAGGAAGAAATTACAAAAATAGGAGCATCTGAATATTTCCTTTTAGTGTTGCTCTCCAGCTTCAGGGGAAAATACTGAAATGCGAATGACTTGTAGAATAATCACTAGAATGATTTATAAAGAAACCACACAAAAGCAACCACCTCTAAACTTTTATTGGTGTTGGATTTCAGTCAGAATGAATGTATGTTTCCAATTCTATCCCCCTCTATACCACACACACACACACACACACACACACACACACACACACACACACACACATGCATGCACGCACTACACACAAACCATATCTCTAGTTTTTATTTTTCTGAGAAAAGATTCTCCACAAGTCACGGCTATCTCATTTTTACTCCAGTACAAGAAAAAGGATTTGATGAAGGCAAATTTTGTATAATCTTTAGAGTTATATTCAAATAATCATTCTGCATTGATGTTAGCCATGAAAACAGGAATGTAAAGAAGGGTATTTTCCAAACATATTTTTCATTTCTTTAGATTTCTGAAGCAATACAAAGGTGAGTTTCTTGGCCCCTGGCCTGCCTGTGCAAAAGACATGCGTTAGAGCCAATTGTGCTGCTACTGTATGTCTTCAAAAGCACAGAGTTAGCTGAGATTTTAAAGATTTCGTTCAGTAGAGATTCAAAATTTCTGAGAGAAAATAACATACATTAGGTTTTAGAAGAATCCTGATTTTTAAGATATTAATGATTGTTACAGTGTGATAATAATGAATCACATGAACAATCTCACTTATACATTAGATTTTTCCTAGTGATATTGGGGTGAATTTTACTGAATAATTTAGTTTCTCTAGAACCTCAAATATAAGAGTAGTTACATTTTAAATGTTTTCATGGCAACATTTATGAATGTTTCCATACCATAATATTCCCAGCTGGAGACCGGAGCAACTGCTATTCCACATTTGAAAAGACCAGATCCAGACGCAAGGGCCAGTGATGAAACATAACCTCCATAGGACTGTGGAGACATTGCTGTGTGTCAGTCTCACATTTCGTTTCAAATTCCCCATGTTTTTATAGAAATGCTACTCAGAGTCAGGACTGAAGGGAGCCAGGGGAGGTGAACAAGGGTAAGTTCAATGTCTATCTGATGCTGGCAGCAAGCTCCACCAGGAGCTCATCCACAATCAACCTGAAATAATTGGAGTGTTCTTCAGACCAGACTCTTCTCAAACATGGTAGATACTGTTTAAGAGCAAAATGCAATTATAATTCTTCCACTAAAAAAAATAATCTCCTTTTTTTTTCATCTATATCTTTCCAACTAGGACCTTGCTAAAACAGAAACAAGATTCTACTTGAAAGAGAGGCACAGAGAAAGGGAATTATTCCCAAAATGTAAATGTAAGACACTTTCTACAGTTTGTAAATGTCCTGTAAGGCAGAACTTATATCAATATATTTACTTATTTTTATACCAGAATACCAAAAAAAGGGCATAAGGATATTTTGGCGATTTTTAAGACATAGCCTGAGTTTGTGAATTATGTAGTTACATAGTCTATTTTAAATAATAATTCTTACATAGCAGTTTAAAGGAGGAAAAATCATTGGAATTTAAAAAAAAAACACTTTTTCTTTTTTCCACAAATTTAATGAAAAGCAAAAAACAAAACAAACAAACAAAAACCCCAAAAAATAAGATGCAAAGTGTAGAATCAATAGTAGGTTTAGCTCTCTTAGAGTTATTTTCCTTAAGGAGCCAACAGAAATGGGGCCCTTATAGCAGAATTTCCATATCATTTGGATATTTTAACCTTTTCCTAATCATGGTGAAATGAACTGGTCATCTCATTGAAGCTGCCTATCTTCGTGCAGATCAAATTTGTTCTGCACAGATGTATCGGAACAGAAGTACGTCTCCTGGGAACACAATTAAGTGATTTTCTGGAAAGTGCATCAAGAACAATGTGTGCAGGAGGCCAGGAAGTGATTTTTAGTGTTTTTTTCATGTTCAGATTCAGGGATATCTGTAGACCTTGTAGAGGAACAATGTGACTTCCCTCCTAAAGGTATGCTTGAGTTTGAAGATCTAGACTACAAATATGGGGAGCTACTTTCTTCAAGTTATGACAAATTATACCATTCTTTACTACAGAAAAGAGTCTTTGGAGGAGAATAGTAGAGCAGCCTTTTAGAAGAAGGTTAAAAGACAGACAGACAGACCGATAGATAGAGGGTGATGACAGCAGGTCAGCGGCTGGGGTCTACTCTTAATCTATGAAATACAGAAAGCAAGAGAATAAGCTGGATTCAGTAGTTAAAATGAAGACACTTCTAACAAGTTTATAGTTTAATGTTTCCAGTTCTGGGGAATTTATTGAGGGCCGTTGGCTGCAAAATACAGAATAAAAGAGGCGGCTCCAATTATACCATGGCCTCTTTTTTATTATACTTGGAGGAGATCTAAGCCATGTTTTAATAGGGGAAATTATATTTTAAAAACAGAAGGAACATTTGGGTTTGGAAGTAATTTCAGTAAGTGAAAATTCTCTATCTCATTCAAACTTTCACTTATAAAAATAATTTGTTTTGATTAGTAGGTTAGCAAGAAGTATTCCTAAGATGGAAGGGATTTCCTTCTTTTTGTAAATTTTAAATTCAAGTATGAGTAAACTTAAGGCCTTTAGGAGATTATTATTGTTTACGACTTTATTGGAAAAGAATATTTACCAAAAATAAAGACACCAGGTCCAGGCTCTTTTCAATGCCCCAGAGCAGAAAATAGCATGAAGTGAGATGTGATGCAGGAGAGATTTTGTACACAGTAGAAAAGGGTCTTGGATATTTCTGTTAAAATCATAGGAATTATTAATATGTATAGATTCAGAGATTAGGTGATAGTTCTGTATTTGGATATAGTTTTCCTATTTTCATAATGAATACACATTTTCTCTAGGAATTTGTTAGGGCAAAAGCTACTGTATTTGCAGCACAACAAAAGAAGGTTATGCTTTAAATTTCTAGGCAGCTTGGAAAAGCTGTTCCTATTGTGGAAATGAAGGGGGAGAAGGCCCGTGTTGACTTTTTTCAGCTCTGCCATGAGTGGGGCTCCGAGGCCGAGTGGGTGGCTGTGGTAATAAAAGAACCTCTGAGCAGATTGGCCATAAGAATTCTAGAATTGTGTCCTTTGCACTTAGATGCCTTGCCATTTTGTTTAAATGAAGTATGTCTTTAAAAACATACTTAGAAGGGCATAGAATTTTAAAAGAGGGCTTATGGCAGACTCTTACTTGAGCCATAATGCACTGTGGGACATTTTACCTACAGAAAATAATAATAACTAGTTAACATTTTTCTGACCAAGCTTATTGCGCTGGTCTTTTTGGGCCCACACAAGCTGTCTCCTTTCTCCCTTCTCACACCTCCTCCTCCTGTCTCTTGTCCTTCCTCATTGGCTGTCTTCACGTTCTTTGAAGTCTCCAAGCATGATCTAGCCTCAGGACGTTTGCAAATGCTATGACCTTCTGCCTGAATGTTCTTTCTCCAGAAGTCAGTGGGCCTCAATTCCTTTCCTTTGACTCAAATGTCACCTCAAAAGAGCCTTGTCTGATTTTCTAATTTAATCTACACTGCACCCCCCTTTTCTTGTTTTTTATTTCTCCATCACACTTATAATTTCCCATTCTATATTTTACTTCTTTATACTGCTTGTTGTCTTTCTCTTCAATATGTCCTGTCTCTGTGACAATAAGTTTGTCTATCTTGCCAGTGAATGTATCCCCAGCTTTGAGGCTATGGCCTAATAGGGCAGGAATGGAATGGATATTTGTAGAATATATGACTTTGCTCTCATCTTGTCAATTCTCACAGTGACCTGGTAAAGAAATTATTGCCAGATTGCACAGTGAGGGCACC
>PVIR01023750.1:0-26707 GCA_004026965.1 Petromus typicus
GGGGAGACTGAGAGCTGGTGGAAGCACATATTTCTTTAAACTCACTCCTTGGACGTGGTGTGTGTCATGTGTGCTCTCATGCTATTGGTCAGAGCGAGTCAGGTGGCCAGGCCTGGCGAGTAGGGAGCTGTGTTCTCTCCCAGGGAAGCTCCTGCTGGCCACATGGAGGAGGTCAGGCCCAAGGATGCAGAACCCTTTTGCCTAAATGTCTGTAGAAGAATGATGTGACCTATTTACTTTACAGTCACAGAAGTTTTAACTTGCCTGGAATTTATGTAAATATTGAAGTAGTGTCCATCTAGTATCTAGAACCGTTTTTGCGTGCTGTGATGTCCCCACTGCCAATCTCCATTCTCTGCCACATACCAAACAATGTAATAAGTAATGATAATTTTTTACCAATTCTTCAAATATCATTCTCAGGTTTTCATGGCTTAATATATGATAATAAAACAGAATCTATGAAGACAATTAACCTCCTTCAGCGAATGAATATTTACCAAGAGGTTTTCCTCAGTATTTTATACAGAGTTCTGCCTATACAGGTATGTCTTGATCTGTGCCACTGAACTGTACTCTCAGCTGAAAGTCAAAATCTGTCATTTGAAATTGAAAATGTAGCAGAAAGCAGAAATACTCGAATTTTCTCCATTGCTCTAAAAACACTATTAAGGCAAGGTGCTGCTTTTTATTTGTACAAGCAATAAGGTTTTTATGTATAGATGCTACCTGTCATATAGTACTTGTGTGCAATGTAGAAGCTGGTAAATATTTCATTTGTAAACATGTAGTGCTCCTGATATTTCTTTGAAGTAAAAAATTATAAAATTAGCAAATCACAATGACTACTTCTTGTGTGATCAGGCAAATTGGACAGAATTAGGTGTAGATTTGTCTAAAGAATGGAGGTAGAGCCCTCAGGCCTTCCCTCCCTCCTCTCCCGCTTGGAGAAGGAAGATTGTTAGCCTCTCTCTGGGTAGGAAGAGGCAGTGTGAACTTACTCCTGTGGAAGCTTGCTGCATTTCTATTGACATAGGAGAATTAGGGCCTAAGGAGAATTAGGGCTTCTCTGACAAACATTTTTATTCTTCTCTCTTACAGAAATATTTAGAGCCAGTTTATTTTTATATCTACACCTTATTCGGGCTCCAAGCAGTCTATGTCGCAGCTCTTTATATAACCAGCTGGCTCCTTAGTGGCACCTGGCTATCAGGACTGTTAGCAGCTTTCTGGTATGTCACAAATAGGTGAGTTGGAATCAACATGCTTCTCTTCCTTTCCACAACATAAGTAAAATAAAGTTACTTTATTTCCAGTTCAGAGACATTTCTTCTGCTATTTGGTTGACAGTATTTTGTCTTTGGTTTAGCTATTGATTTACTAAATATTTCTTAGGAAGGTAGAAAGTCCTGCTTTCGGGCCGAGGAACAGAACATGGTATTGTATGTCAAAAGCTATAAGAAGCATCTGTAGGAATCCCAGTTCTCGGATAGGTTTACAACTTGCAGCCATTATCTCTTGAAGAGTTGTAATCATATCTTCATCATTAATCTTACTAGGTTTGAATACTGTTCCCAGTTAGCAAAGCATAAATCACTGCACAAATGCAGAGAGGTTTTATAGTATTTAATAACTGTTAATGTTAAACACTGGAGCCATATGAAATAGTATTATTTTAAAATAGAAGAGATTTTGAATTACCACCTGACATACAGTAACAAGACCAGTATTGAGTATGGGTCCCAAAACTTCGTTGTGAATTCTCATGCAGATTGTATTTTGTAATTCCAAACAAGGTATGTTTTATTATGACCCTTTGTGCCAAGTACTTTATAAATTGCTTTATACCAAGACCACAAGGTAGGTGTGATTATTAGCCCCATTTAAGAGATAAGGAAATTGAGGTTTCAAAAGGTCTATGCACATGAACATACAAACTCATGTGTATTGATGCCAAGTACATTCAGGCACTGTTCTTGGTACTGAATGTACAAGGATAAACACCTAGCTGTACTTGTTCTCTGAGGGTTCCTTTTGGAGAGGCAAGAAGTATTACTGTCACCAGTGGCAAATTTAAGACTTAGCTGTTAAACACTGAAGAACTGCAGAGGGCAAGAATGTACGGCATTGCCTATCAGCATTTATGAAGTTAAAGAAAAAAGTAAGGAGCAGTTCAGCCTGATGCCTTTACGCATTTACCAGTCAGACTAACACGGGCTTGAACCCCAGTTCTTCCACTTTGCCAACTACACACCCATGGACTGATCGCTTCCAATGTCTCCCTGCCAGTCTTATGTTGTGGGAGTGAAAATAATGAGGGTAGTGGTGGATAAGAACCATTATTAAGGGGGCCAGAGAGTCAGCTCAGTGGTTCCAGCGCCTGTCTCGCAAGCTCAAGGACCCGGGTTCGATTCCCCGGTGACCACATACAATGCTGGGTGTGGAGGCCCACACCCAGCAGCAACCAGTACCACATCCACAGTGCCGGGCGTGGTGGCTCACGCCTGTAGTCCCAGCACTCGGGAGGCAGAGGCAGGAGGATTGTGATGTGAGTTTGGGGCTGAGCTCAGGGCCAGCCTGAACCGCAAAGCGAGACCCTGTCTCCAAAAACCTAAAAAAAAAAAAAGACTAGAAACTAAGTATCCTTGCACTTAATGTAGTTACCTTTCCCTTTACGAAATCTTGGAGATAATTATTTTGAAAACTGTCATTTCGGCCATTCGTGTTTTCTTTGTGCAGAATAGATACCACAAGAGTTGAATTCACCGTCCCACTAAGGGAGAATTGGGCACTGCCATTCTTCGCCATCCAGGTAGCAGCAATCACATATTTCCTGAGGCCAAACTTACAATCTCTTTATGAAGTAAGTTTCTATAAAACTTTGTGCAATTTTAATTATCCGGTTTTATATAAGAAGCTTGGAAAAATATGTTGTATGTAATGTCCCAATCCGAATGCATCGTTCTTATCCTGTGACCAGGTTTTCAACTGGAATTAAATTAAGTTTTCTTTTTCCTACTTTGCAAAGAAAATGTTTTCATTTTTTATGTTAAAAATGTACTCTACATAATCTACCCTTAAATAGTTGCAGCAAGCCCACACACAATTTCTGTGAAACTGTCAGAATTTTTAAGCCATTGCTCTTGAGTTGCGGTTTGGTGCGTTATCGCCTCCATAATAGTGTGGAATACACATACCGTATGTGAATATTTATACGCAGAGTGTCATTTTAAGATATTTAAAGCTTAAATAACAAATGCAAGGGTTTTCAGAGCAACAGTTTATGGTTTTTCTGTTTGGTTTATAAAGATATTGGCTGCTCTTGAGAAAACTTGTCTGCAAGGTTTTTTATTACTAGAGACATGTAAATTATACAAAGGTTTTCCTTTTACAGAGGCTGACACTTCTTGCCATTTTCATATCAACTTTTCTCTTTAGTCTGACATGGCAATTTAATCAATTTATGATGCTGATGCAAGCTTTAGTGCTGTTCATACTGGACTCCTTGGACATGCTGCCGGCTATGAAGGTGAGCTTGCTTTGCTCTCTCATTGAGATCTGCATTGTTTAGTGTTTCATATCCTGCGAGGAGATGAAAATATGCAGGTACTTAATGACAAAGCTGGAGCTCTTTCCTGGAGCTAATGTAAACATGCCGTGGTCGATTGAAGCTGAAGAGGGTATGCAGCACCATTCAATGGCCTGAAATTTTATTCTGCTTACTTCATGTTAAAAAATTCATCTGTTTGGGCATAAGTGCCTAAATCAATTGTCACTTACACACAGGATTTAAATTTTGGAATATAAAATAGCTCTTTAAAATTTTTTATTATGTATTGCCTTTTCTTCCAAGGAACTCAATGGTTATTAACAATTTTTCTGTGGTATTTTATAACACATTTTCATAGTAACACCAGACCAGTAGGGAGGAGAGCCCGCTGAGTGACCAAATAGTACACATGAAAGCAGGAAAGCCCTACCAGCCTCCCAGGGTGTGCCGCTGACATTTAATCCATTGGTGGTTGTGTTTTCCACATGTAGAAATGTTTTAATGTGTTTTATACATTTTTTTAAAAAATTGCCCCTGACTAATAACTTTAATATTTCCAAGTAAAATAAAACAAAACATATCCAAATCTAAGGCAACAAAGCAGCTCCCTTAGAAGAGTTCACATAGTTATTGCATATCAAAAGAGATGCAGTAATCGCATATCAAAAGAGATGCAGTAATCTTCGGGAACTGATTGAGTCTAAATTAAGAAACATTCAAGTCAACCAGTAAATAAATATTGTGGCTCTAATAGTATGGGCATCTCTGGGAATGGGTGCATAGGCCATTGCCCCATCCAGAGCCAGTGGACCTTGTAGCTTGGGAATTAAAAAGACATAACCAGATAACGTGGGGAAAGGCTAGATGTCAGTTAGTAGTAATGGTGTTAGAAGAGGAGGAAAAGAAACCTTTGCAGTAGATAGGAAAGGTTTCGCTGAACACAAATGAGGGGAGAATTTGATTGGAGTGTGTGGGGCAGGAGAGGAAAGAGAGCAAATGGGTAAGGCAAAGTTTATATCTATTTATATATTTTCTCTCCAAATGTGAGAGAGTGTGTGTGTGTGTGTGTGTGTGTGTGTGTGTGTGTGTGTGTGTGTAGTGGAGGCTACTAACTGCAGGTAAATTATGAGTTCCTGTGATCTTTCTGTAGTTAGTTCTACAATAGGTATCAAAAGCCTAAAAATTGGTTTGTCCTCTAGAACTTTATCCTAAGTAAATAAACAATCATGTTCATCTTAGTTGTATTGTAATAAAAAAAAAAGAAAGAAAGAAAGAAAGGAGCCCGATTCAAGTCAGCACCAGGAAGGGTCAGTGAAACAAATGTCAGTGCATCTGTGTAATGGAGCATTATATGGCCATTACCCCGATAAAACATCACAGAGAACGTGAGAAAAGATGACAGAACAATAAACACTGAAATATTCGCAGCCAGCTCCGTGGTAAGTGTTCTGTTGGGGGTTTTTGTTACCATTGTTGTTCTTCTTTAGATCCTTGTAATTTTTTCTGTAGTGTTTGTATATTGTTTTAAAATCAGGAAACAGGAGAAAAGTAGTTTGACAGCACCCAGGCAGTTTAAAAGTAACACAGCCATTTATTTTATGTTAAGTTCTACACTTTGCTCAACTTTTGTACGTCTCTAACTAGAATCTTGAGGAAATGCATTCGTTCATTCATGCACTGAATCTTCTCTAACATTTGTCCCATTGTTCTTCCTACTTTCTGAAGCAGTTCTGTGTGGAAGTCCTCTTTCATGAGAATAAAGTTGATTCTGGACACAGTGGTGGGAACCTAATGATCCAGAGGCAGACAGGTGGTTATATCCAGTGGAATATTATGTAGTCATTTAAAAATGTAACTTCACAGAACAGTTATTGATGGAAGAAACTTACAGTATATAATATGAAGTATATAAAATGCTGTATATATGCAGTATTATGAAATCAGTATTGTGACTACTATGAAATCAGTATTATTTCTGTGGATCATGATGTTTTGATTCTTGAATCCATCTTTATTGATTGCTGTTTTTTGTTTTTCTGAATTGCATAAATTGCTCACAATAAAATGTATTGTAGTATTTGTATAATTCTAAAAACTACCAGCATCCTTTGCTCCAGCTTGCCATTAATACTAAACAAAAGCACTGAGCCTTTCGTGCTTGGTTGTAGATTTGTTCCTTTTGAAGTCAGCAGAACCCCACCATGGGAGAACTCAGTTTGGTGCTGGATAAAACTGGTACTTCTCCCATTGGAGTAGGAGTTAAAACTGCCTGACTTGAGAGACGAGGAAGAAAACTCACTGAACAATTACCGTCTTGATTCCGGACTGCCTTCTTTCCCCTTGTGGCATGCTTTTGTGTTCACCCTGGGTGCATGTTGCTTCTTTTGTTGTCAACAGGGTCTTATTCCACCAAGAATGATTCTCACCGGGTGTTTACATATTCTGGAATTATTAGTATGTATTTGCAGTAGTAATTATTACATTTATTGTGGGGAACTGGTCTCAGTGCTTTTATTTCACCTTCCCCTCCATTCCTCCTCTTTTTTTATTTTCCAGCATCAGATTCATTTATTTAGAGTCCTTATAAAGTTACTCATCGTACATACAGATGAGCAGCCAGACTAGCAGGTCAAAAAACATGTCAGACACATAAGACAGTTACGCTAAATCAAGGTACACTTTTAGGTACATTGTCCATACTGGATGACAGTAAATTTTTCTTTTTTTCCTATCATCTATCTTTTATTTTGTATTCTATTTATATATTGAATTTCTCATATAAGAGAGGCCAGGTGATGTTTAAGCTTGTATGTCTCGTTTACTTCACTTTACATCATGGTCTCAAAGTGCATCTATTTTCCTATAGCCGACTCTTTATCCTGTTGTGTGGCAGAGTGGTACTCCATTGTATGTAGATACCACACCACACTTTCTTTATCCATTTATCTGCCAGTAAACATACAGGCTGCCTCTAAGATACAGCTAATATGAACTGTGCTGCTGTAAGCCTCGGTGTGTATACATCATCCTGGCATTCTAGCACAGCCATTTCTGGCATGTGAAGGTAACTGGAAACAGGACGACATTACAGGTGCTGCTCACTCTGGGTTCAAGTTCTTGGCCACTCTCTTGTGCCACCTGCCATGACCCAAAGAAGTAAATGCAGAAGCTGGAATTTTCAGTCAGCGCTGGAATTAGGGACACACACCAAGACAGATTAAAAAAAAAAAAAAACTGTGTATGATGCAGCGCTAAAGTGTATGGTCTAGAAAATTAGGAAACAATAAAGTGAGACATTCAATGTTGGCTGCAGACAGTAAATGCAATGAATACGGTGAGGCTTCCTGTTCTAGACAGTGTTCCTGAAGGCTGGGTGTGCCTTCTGCCTTGTATCTAACCTGAGCATCACCATGCAATGGTCTCCTGATAAAACCCGCTTCACCCTCCGCTCTTCGGCTGTTGCAGGCAACATGGCTGTACAGTATACAGATCATGGGCTTGCTCCTCGTGTGCGTCCTTCAGTTTTTCAATTCCATGATTCTTGGATCATTGCTTATCAGCTTCAACCTTTCAGTATTAATTGCAAGAAAACTTCAGGTAGGATTTTGTGTGTTTGTGTGTATGTCTGTGTGTGTCTGTGTTGTGCAACCGGGGATTAAACTGAGGGCCTTCATACTAAGCTCCTTCCCTAGTCCTTTGGATTTTCTGTTTTCTTTCTTTCTTTTGCTACAGGATCTCTTGCTAAGTCACATGATTGCCTGTGCTAGGATAAAACTTGCAATCTTCTTGACTTTTTTTTTTTCCTTAGTCAAAGTAAACATTCTTTAAAAATTGTGGTTCCCTAGGCCTGATTCTAACATAGTGTCCAAAGGAGCACTTGTGACCCAGTTAAGTGGCGTTCTTTGCTTGTCTTCTCTAAGTGCACTTGAAGTGTTTCTGTCTCCGCCTTTCTGGCGCCATGTGCCATGCCTTCCTGTAGGCAAGCATTGATTACAAAATGGAAACTTTAGTTGAGGGATCAGCCAGAGATGTTCAGTGGAGTTCCACTGATTTAATGTTGAAATGGAAGAAAAATGTATAAACTCCATTTGTGTGAATTTAACATGGAGAAGAACCTGCTGCTTGTCCAGTGTATTGGCAGATAGTGCAAGTTGGTCAACTCCTTGTGGTTAGTTATAGAACACTGCTCTTTCTCCTATCCTTCTTTGTCCTTCTATGGCTTTTTACATCAATTATGTCCCTCGTAAGTTTAAGAATCTAAATAAATACCTTATAGAAATGAGATCTCTCCTAGGGTATTATAAAATCACGTTTGAAAACATCAGTCCCAGGCTTGCATATAGCTCAGTGGAAGAGCCCTGGGCTGGTGTGCATAAGGGCCCAAGCTATCCCCAGAACCAGTACCAAAAAAAAGAAAGAAAGAAAATGTTAACCTGATCTTTTGGCTTCATTACATAACTAGATTTCTTTAATTTGCATAACATTTCAGAGTCACTGTTTTTTCTATAAAATCATAACTAATCTTGTTTCTTTTCTCATATGCTATAAACATTTCTATAACAAAAAGCCATTTTGTTTTCACCTTGGGGAAGTGTAAAGAAGTTTTCTTATTAGTTTTTTGAGTGAGAATTGCTGTGGATAAACTGTAAGGAAGACTCCTTTAACAAGTTTTTAATTTGTTATTAAGAGCAATAATTCTCATTCACGCTCTCAACCTTAATTATAAGCATCACTCATACTTGACCTCTCGGTATTATTCTGTTTGGCAATACCAAGATTATGTGAAAAATATTATGTCAGAGCACAATTTACTTTTTATATTTGGGGGTTATGGCTATTTCTGTGACATAGTTAATGGATAAATGGTGTGATAATTTATTCAGTCAGCATATCCTAAGTACTTCCCAAGTAGCAGAGCCCATTGTTGTAGATAAGAAGATTTGAATTGAAATTAAAAGAAAAATAATAAGGCCCGTGCACTTGTCTTGTGAATCTCATCATTAAGGAATTAATTTAGTAGTAGAAAATTAAAAATAGTAATTATAACTTTAGGAAGTTGAAGATTATATTTTCCACATATATTTCCCCTATATGTTGCATGAGCCAGTGTTTGAAATCCTTAATTAATCTTAAGTGTTTAGGAAGTTACCTAAAAATTTAAGAGTTAAGACAACTCTTTTAATTTCTAGAAAAACCTGAAAACTGGAAACTTCCTTAACCGGATCAGGAAACTTTTGTTCCATTTATTAGTAGTTGTCTGTTTGACACTTTTTCTCAACATTCTTATTAAGGTAAGTTAATCATTGACCTTTAATATATATATATATATATTTTGAGACAGGGTCTTGCTTTGTAGTTCAGGCTGGCCCTGAGCTCAGACTCAAACTCACATCACAGCAATCCTCCTGCCTCTGCCTCCTGAGGGCTGGGATTACAGGCATGAGCCACCATGCCGGGTACTATGGTATATAGTACTGGTTGCTGCTGGGCGTGAGTCTCCACACCGAGTATTGTATGTGGTTAACCAGGGATCGAACCCAGGTCCTTATGCTTGCAAGACAGGCACCTGAACCACTGAACTAAATCCCCGGCCACCTTTAATATATTTTTAAATGTACCGATGGCATTGGAGTTTTTCAAACTTTCTATTTCATAGAGCATGTCAGCACACTGAATATTTTAAAGAGGTACAGTTTTGTTTTTTTTTTTAGGTTTTTTGAGACAGGGTCTTGCTTTGTGGTTCAGGCTGGCCCCGAGCTCAGCCTCAAACTCACATCACAATCCTCCTGCCTCTGCCTCCCGAGTGCTGGGATTACAGGCGTGAGCCACCACGCCCGGCACTGTGGTATGTGGTACTAGTTGCTGCTGGGTGTGAGTCTCCACACCCAGTATTGTTATGTGGTTACCGGGGAATCGAACCCGGGTCCTTGCGCTTGCAAGACAGGCGCCAGAACCACTGAGCTAACTCCCCGGCCCAAGAGGTACAGTTTTAACTTTGCTCTGAGAATAGGGTGATTTTGTTGGTTTTAACTATTCATCTCCATTTATTCTTCTTTACCATGTTCTATCTTAAACTCACCAAGTTTTTTAAAACTCAGCTTTAAAAACATCAAATAAATATTTCTCTAAACTTACAGTTTTCTGCACTATGGTTTTGATTCGAGTCAGTCAATAAATTAGCATACCTATCTTAATTTCTGTTAGGAAGATGAGCTGGTTGTTAAAAAGTTTCCTAATGTTTAACTGCCTCAAAATTAATTACCCTGCAAAAACAGAGTAACTCATTTAATAACATGGGCCTATACTTGTTATATGTCCAGGAGCTTTGCTAAGAGTTTTTTCAGAGTGCCACAGGGAGTGCTTCATTTTTATAGCAGCGTCTCTGGCTTTTTTGTTTGTTTGTTTGTTTTTTTAAGTGAAGACTTTATTTCAGGACCTTCAGGCTCCATTTGTTTTTATGCAACAGCAAAGCTGCAGTGATCTCATCAGAAGGTTTTGCCCCTCCTGAAATGCTGGCCTCAGCAGGAAGGCCTCTGCAAAACAGTCCCTTCTCTTCCCTGAGAGTGACAGTTCTCTTGACTGTCAAAGAAAGAAAGATTGTTTGCTCAACCAGCCACAAAAAAAAAAAAAAAAAAGCGCCTAACTCCAGGTCATTGTCACTGCAGCCTTCAGCTTACACAGTTCAGTGCAGTCAACCCTCCATATCCATGAATTCCCCATGTACAGGGTCCTCAATCCAGTATTCAACCACCCACAGCTCAGAATACTCAGAAAAGAATTGTGTCCGTGCTGGCCACGTACAGACTTGTTTTCTTGTCACCGCTCCCCAAGCAATGGAGCTTAAGAACTATTTACACAGCATTTGCATTGAACTAGGAATTATAAATAATCTAGACATGATCCAGAGCATAAGGGAGGTATTGCACAGGATATATGCAAATTCTCCACCATTTTGCATGAAGGACTGGAGCAGCAAGGACTTGGCTTCCCAGAAGATGGGCTGAAAGGTATGCAGTTCACTGCTGGTCTCTGTCTGTGTCCAGTGGGCTCTTCTCAGGTTCAGTGAACACCCAGACCTCTGCTTTTTGAAACAGAGTAACATCTGTTGGTTAGTGGCCTGCGAGGAGAGGAATTAGAAAAACTAATCTGTGAAAGTCTCTGTTGCCTTTACTCTACCCAGGGGAAAAAATTTGCCCTGAGTCTTATTTCCAGGACTGTTAGGATCTCTTCTGAGCAACTGGTTAGTTTTAATCTTATAACCCTCTGAGTAACATAATGCTTTTATCTTCCTCTTTCCACCTGCTGCTGAATGCCTAAGACTCGATTTGTGGCTGATCTCTGATGCATATACTTTATGCACTAACCTCACTTCTAGCTACCTATTTTTTGCTGTCATTTTTCTTTTGATATTACTTCTTTACCATTTATATTGCATAGATTTTGCAAGTTATAAATTTAAACTAAAATGGTATGAAATCAAATTACAGTTGCTAATGATGAAAACTGGCTTTCGTCTGTTTTCCCTGGAGCAATACTGTTGTCTCCAGTCAGTGAGTCTCCCGTCCGTGTTAGCTACAGACCCCTGAGCCAAGTGGGCTGCATCTCCACGTGAGTTTCAGGTCACCACATTGCTGCTGTTCACCAGTGTGGCAATGGCAGCGGCTCTGTGCACTGCATCAGACCTTTGCATAGAGCTGCCTCCTCAGCCCCTCCTCCTCCCTTTTTCTGAGTCAGGGTCTTGTTAATTCACTAAGTTGCTTGCTCTAGGTTCAGAACTGCATTCCTCCTCCTTCAGCCTCATGGAGGGCAGGGCTTACAGATCTGTACCGCAACACCCACCCAACTCATTCTGTTTGATTTTGGACATAGAATATTCTAGTCCTGGACAGGGGAGTTGGCTCAGTGGTTCCGGCACCTGTCTTGCAAGCGCAAGGGCCCGGGATTCGATTCCCCGGTAACCACATACAATACTGGGTGTGGAGACTCACGCCCAGCAGCAATCAGTACCACATACCACATACCACAGTGCCGGGTGTGGTGGCTCACGCCTGTAAACCCAAGGAGGAAACCGGCCAGATCCAGAAGGTGAAAAAAGTTAGAGTTTGAATGGTACATTTTCCCCACCAAACTCGGGAGGCAGAGGCAGGAGGATTGCTATGATGTGAGTTTGAGGCTGAGCTCAGGGCCAGCCTGAACTACAAAGCAAGACCCTGTATCAAAAAAAAAAAAAAAATATTCTAGTCCCTGTGCTCAGCCTTCTTCCTTTCCCTGAAACCTCAAATGGCCATCTTTCATGTATTTTCTATATTGAATTTACATGTCTGATATTTAAATAAAGGATTATCTTTATGCAAGTGAGGTGTGAGGAGAAGAAGGAGTTTGAAAGTCTCTGCCTTAGAATCAGTTCTGAGAAATACTGTGAACGTTTACTAATTTCATACCCTTTCCTCCTACAAAATCAGACACTGGATATACATATTTATGGGGGAATTATCAGGAATCCATACCCGAGGAACTAATAGCAATTTTTTTTTCTCTCTTTGATAGAAAATTCTTAATCTGAGCTCAGACGAACACATATTTAAATTTCTAAAGGCAAAATTTGGGTTTGGAGCAACAAGGTATGATTGAATTAAAATCTATATTTGCTATTGTATACTAAAGCAACAAAGACTATAAAGTTTAAATGCCACTATCCCCCTCAGTTATTAATTGCAGGCATATTTTAAGGAAAAATACAGTGTTGCTTTCTTGCCTTGTATTTAATCCTTTGCTTTGCATTTGTCCCCCAGGGATTTCGATGCAAATCTGTATCTGTGTGAAGAAGCTTTTGGCCTCCTGCCTTTTAATACATTTGCAAGGCTTTCAGAGACTCTGCTCTTGTATGCTTACGTGTTTGTTCTCTCTGTCACAGTGATGGCCGCGTTGGCTGTTGCCTTTCATAACCTCAGGTATGGAGCACTGCAGCACATCTAACACTCTGCTTTCATGAACTTATTCTAGGTGTTGCAGAAAAACTACTAAGTTGAAGATCAAAATATCAGACTCAGGGGAGCATGATTCTCTGCACCCTAAAGGGGAAACACACGTAGGTTAGAGGTGAGCGCTACTCTCTCTAGTGACCAGATCCCAGAGAGTGACAGCCAAGGTCAAGCCAGTCTGGGTTTAAGTCTCAGCTCGTGTCCTGAGAACAGTGTGATCTCGGAACAGTTATGTCCATGTCTGAGTATCTCCATTTGAGGATATGACAAGTACTTCCTCTCTATGGTCTTTCAAGGAATAAATCAAACAACAGGAAGTATTTGAAAGAGTGTCTCATGCCTAGAATATGCGGTAGTGTTGACAACATTAACTAGTTTATTCTTATGGACTCGTGGTTCTCCAGCTTGTCTCCATTACTAGTTTTTGGCATCTTTCTACTTTTTTCTGACTTCTTCTAGATGACTTTTTAAATAATATTTCTCGTGAAATATAAAGAGTTAATAATTAATTTGCTTTCTTACATCTTGTTTCCTAGAGCTCATAAAGTTGGAATGGACCAAAGTTCCTAGTATCAAGTAAAAGTCTTAAGTAGTAAACTGCCAGTTTTTTAAAGCTTAGCATATCTATTAGTCCATTGAAGAAAATCAGGGAATACAAGGGCTTTTTAAAAACCTGTGGACTATCTAGTAAGCTTAATCACATTTGGTATCCCTGTTAAATTGAAAGAAAACCAAGTAAAAGAAGTTGAAGCTACTGCCCTTTGTGAAAACTTAATTAAACTCCCAAGGAAGCTCTTTTCCTTTGTAGTGATCTGGCCAGTTCGGGTGATGGGGAATTGTGATTCGCAGCCAGGAGAGAGTGGCTGTGAAATGAGTGCAGATCACATGAAGTGTTTTATGATCATTAAGAATGAACCATCCAACTACTTCATTGACTATAAACTATTTTAGTATCTTACGGAAGTGTTCTTTTTATACCTACCCAGGATAGAATTTAGCTGTGGGAAAATTAAACACACGGACGGTGTCATTACCTAGACAGTGTAATTTAATATCATTCCAGACACACCAGGTGTTGACAGGCCTCTGTTGCCCTGTATCTTTGTCAGAATGTCTGCTGTGTGTGCTCCGTGTGAGTCTCTGAGCCGTCTCCAGAAGCTGATTTGAATTATGAATAGAGACACAGATTTCAGAGCATCCGCCAAGTAGGGCCTTTAGGTCTTTATTAAAGGAAAAACACTACAGTAAAGTAATTAAAGGATGACAATACCTTAATACAAAGTAAGTTTCAAGTAAGAATATCTGTTTTAATACCAAGTATATAAAATATCTCAACCTTTTTAGTACTAGGAAGGATGATACTGCAGTGGCAAATCAGTTTGTGAATTTAATATGTTCTGTGGTTTTAGAGAAGGTGAACACCTTCCCACCTGTGTTTGTGTGGGAAAGATGACTGTGGTGATGTTTGTCACCTGATGTAGAATTTCCAGACAAAAACAAAATTTTGCCCAATGGTTCTGCTGCAAATTGTTTGGAAACAAGAGCATTCATGAGCCAAGGTACCACTGTATTATGTCCCTATATGGCATCTGTATAGGGGGAAGGATACAACTGTAAGAGGTATAGTGTTTTTTCTCTCTCGGATTGGTGAGAGCCTTCCAGCTTGGCTGAGATGGGGAAAGGCGCTACTAAATCCCCTTAGGTATCAAGGAAGGATAACAGCAAATATTTTTGCCATATATGGACCTATAATCTCAGCATTCTAGGACGCAGAGGCAGGAAGATCACAAGTTTGAGCCCTACCTGGGCAACTTAGTGACTAAGTTTATCTCAAAATTAAAAAAAATTTAAATTTGAGGTTTAGCTCAATTGAAGACCTGGACTTAACTCCTAGTTTTAAAAGGAAGAAAAATAACGTAGTTCTTGTCTAGAGGAATCTTACAGTATCAGTACCGAAGCCAGTATTTGTGTTCTGATATTCAGCCTTTGAGTTAAAATTACTACCAATGATGAAAACTCCCTTAGAATAAGAGTTCTTTTTTTTTGTACCAGGAATGGAACTCAGGGCTTCACACTTGCCAGGCAGGTGCTGTACTGCTGAACTACGTCTCTAGTCCTGGAGTAAGATTCTAATAAATCTATGAGTCTGTGATGGTTAAAAAATTGATTTCTAAGAAATGAAAGTCCTGTAGACCTTCTCTGTATAAGAGAAGCTTCATACATACCCAGTTCTGTTACATTTATATAAAGGGCCACTAAGGCCTTTATGAAAGTATTGTTTTGGTCTTAAATTCCAGCCCTTACTGTTTTTCTTTTTCCCGTGACAACAAATTATGCAGCTTTGAAATTCAAACATCAGTCTTAACCTCAGTTGAATGGAGACAAGAGAAAATAGGTACTTCCCGGTATGGTAGAATATAGAATAAGTCACATCCCCATGACATGTTCATGCTTCCCAGTAATAATAGTAAACTACTCTAATAAACCTCTAGATTTGATTACCAGTTTATAAGAAATGTGAGAATGGAGAAAGAAGGTAAACATCACCACAAGGAGGAAACCAGCCAGATCCAGAAGGTGAAAAAAGTTATAATTCGAATGGTACATTTTCCCCACCAAATACATGGCCTTTAAGGAGGGGTAGGGGTAACTTTTGTGTATCCAGAGATGTTTCAAGAGACATACCAAGAAATGCAGTGTGCCAGCTTTAGGTTGTATTTCAATGAAACTACCTGGCCCAAAACAACTAATTACTGGAGATGGAAAATAGAATGCATGCAAAGTGTTAGGTGATGTTGAGGAGTTACAATTCATTTTGTTAGGTTTAATAAGTGTTAGGTGATGTTGAGGAGTTATGATTCATTTTGTTAGGTTTAATAATCTTAATGTAGCTAGATATGATAGAAGTCATCTATCGGACATATATAATGAGCTCTTAGTAGGTTAAAATGTGATCATTGTTTCATAAAGGCATTCCAAGTTTATTGATACATTTTTATTTTGGCTATTTACAAAACTTGGCAAAATATTCATAAGACTACTGAGAAAGCATCTTTAAAGAGCTCCTGGTTCAATGATTCCAAAAGGAATTTTGGCTGTTCTCTTTTAATTTAAATAATTAAAACACTTTATATTTTTGCTAAATTAAAATCTGATATTTTAGTTATTCTAATTGTCTCCACATGCATAGTGATGCCTTTAGCTTCAACTTCAGCATTGATCAATGCTAATTCATTTCTCTAGGGGAAATAAAATTTAACTAAATGCAAACTATTTATTCAGCCTAAGATTTGTGTATTTGCTACTTTATTCAGTGATTCTGCAAATCAACAATCCCTGGGTAAAACGGAAAAAGGCACAGTTGATCTGAAACCAGGAACTGCTTACAACTTAATACACACCATTCTGTTCGGATTCTTGGCACTGAGTACAATGAGGTACTTTGGTCTTCTCTGATTTCTTTCATTTTTGACCTCACTCCACTTGGTATATTTTTAGCAATGATATTTGGAAACTGACCATCCTGTTCACTTGTTTGTGATTTCCATAAAAATGTTCTCATGTACCATCTCGCACTCACTACAAAACACTCTTCATAATCAGTTTTTTTTTTTTTTCCATTGCAAACATTCTTCTGTGTTTTACTCGTGGGATAGTTCCCCAAAGGGAGTAGAATTAATGACTGGCGCTTTAGCAGGTGATTTCTGCATAGTTCAAAGGAGCATGTTACTGTCACACTTTGTAAAGCTCTTTCGCAGCTGTCCCAGAGTCAAGGCACGTACACACCTCAGAATTGCTGACCTGGAATCACTGACGCCTTCCTGTCCTTGCAGAATGAAGTATCTGTGGACAGCACACATGTGTGTTTTTGCATCATTTGGTCTGTGCAGCCGCGAAATCTGGGAGTTACTTCTGAAGTGGGTCCATCTTTATAACGCAAAGAGGGTCAGTGCTGTCTCTTTTTCCATTTAAATTTTAATGAGCCTTAGTATTTCATTCATACCAGTTCTCTTCTGTAGTTACCCATTAATCAGATAAAATGAATTCTAAAATTTGAAACTAGAAATAGGTAATTGATACACTAAATTTTCATAAGGGATTTTTTGAAATGTTACTTTTGACTAGGGGGAGGAGTCCTGGGATTGAACTCAGGACCTTAAGCATCCGAGGCAGGCACAGTGTCACAGAACTAAGTCCCTAGCCCATTATAGTTAATTTTAATTTTATTTTTTTAAGAATGCGTATTTTCCCAGGACTCTGTGATATATGTTCATTATACAGAATTTAGAAATACAAAACACACTCAGACACATATATAAGGGGAAATTAAAATTTCCAATAATCCCCCTATGTCACGTGTAACTGCTTTCGTCACAAGGTATTCTCCTAAGAATACTTATTAACAAGTGTATATTAATGTGCAGTAGCCTACAAATGTAATTTTGAATTGTTGTGCCCTCCATATTCACTAGGGGGAAATATGATGGAAGTGTGACATACTGTAGTAGTGATCAGAACCCTGGCATTGACACAGTCCTTCTGACACTGCCAGCTCATGATCCATGAAATTATATTTTTTTATACAATTCATATATTTACAAAGCAAAATGATAAAAATGTTCAAAATGCTTGTAATCTAAATAGTGTCTTTCTTGCATAGATATGTATAATGCGATACTCAGTACCAGTATTAATACTGCTTTATCTGTGCTATAAGGTAAGCCTGATTTTCCTCATTTTTGTCATCTGTTTAGCAGAATAATTGCTTTGACTCAATGCATTTTGTGTGTTTTTTGGCAAATGAAAATTGATTTCTGAAGTTCATAAATACCTCCTTAGCATTTTACTGCAGCTGGTACTGATAAGAAAACTGTTTCCCAAATAGTTTTAAATGAAAGCCTAATAGCAAAGACCCAAAGGATTAACTCCTAATTAACTTTGTTACTATATAGCAAATTCTGAAAATGTTTTCAAACCTATTTTTGAGCGAATCAAGTAGAAAAATTATTTTCTCCTGTTACTTGATTTACATAAAGTAAATGTTAAAGTGGGTCTTGGGCCGGGGATTTAGCTCAGTGGTTCTGGCGCCTGTCTTGCAAGCACAAGGGCCCGGGTTCGATCCCCAGCTAACCACATACCGGCAATCATTACCACATACCACAGTGCCGGGCACGGTGGCTCATGCCTTTAATCCCAGCACTCAGGAGGCAGAGGCAGGAGGATTGCTGTGATGTGAGTTGGAGGCTGAGCTCAGGGCCAGCCTGAATTACAAAGCGAGACCCTGTCTCAAAAAAAAAGGAGGGGACTTATTTTTGGTCTTTTTCTTTATAGGAAAACTAAATAAATACAGGTCTGAGATTAGACTTTTTAAAAAGTGTTTTTTCCACTTTCAAGTAGGAAGTGATAAAGTTTCTCATGTTCTTAGCTGAGTGACTTCTGAAACCTAGACCGTGCCAGTCCTTGACTGGGCTGACCTCGCTCTGGTTCTTTCTTCACATCCCTGAGACTCTCAGGCCCTGCAGTATCACCTAGGCCACGAGCACAGACTACTGCGTCCTGCTGAGTTCGTGCCTTCTCTTTAAAAGCATTGTACCTATTTATGAAGCTCAAGTGCTTTTACTTCAGATTTTTTAAAGAATATTGGAACAGTGGATTTCAGAGTCTGCTGCGCAGAAGCTCCCGCTTGGGAGGACAGTTGGATGTAGAGACGGGAGCATCGTCTGGAGAGGACTCGCTAGAGCAGGCTCTGCTTCAGGTTTTAGTGCTGCCGTTCTCATGCCAGGCTTTGTAAACCAGAGATGGTAGGCCAAGAGAAGTGAATAATCACTGTCTTGCGGATATTTCAGAAAACTAGATACTGTCTTATTCCTATGTACCCGCACGTCCTAGGGGCTAGAAAACATAGAAGTAGATTTCTAGTACCTCTTGGTATCTGAGAATTTGCCTTTTCTATAAATAAGTAAAACTTAAAATCAGCTGGAAAGCAGTGGTTAAATATTAAACAGCCTATGTTTAGTGAGGAGTGAGGTAACTTCCCTGTCATACATTCATTCTAAAGCTAAAACACCCTCCTCCTAGAAAAAATGGAGTTGCTTGTCCTTTGTCTCCCAACTAAAAATGCGTGTGGACTTGTATGTTTGTAGGCTGAGTTGTTTCATGTCTCAGCAACTTATTGAAATTCTATAGATTCTTTAAAAGCTGTTTGCGGGTGTAGGTGTCACGTTCTTGATAAAATCGAGGCAGGATGTAGAGGAAATGAATCGTGCCGTAGAACCCCGGCTCTCACAGCACAGTCTGTGGACAAGCAGCGTCAGGACTGTGGGGGACTAAGGCGCCGGGGTCGAAGTTCAGACCGGCTCACTCAGAAGCTCTGGGGCAGAGTCCAGAAGCCCATGTTTTAATCATGCTGCTGCTGTGTGTGTGACCCCGGCATTCCTAACAGTGCAGGTTTTGCTTTCTGACAGGCTGTCTCTTGGGGGCTGTTCTGCACCTGCCACCCACGTGACGGCAGTAGCACGTCCCTCCAGCCAGTGAACTCTCCAGGGTTGCCAAACCTCTGCTGGAGTCAGGGTGAAAGCGGAGAAGTCTGTCCTCCCCTCCTCTTGAGAGCCACCAGGGCTAGATGTCTTACATTTTCGTGGAGTGTCGGACTTTCAAATGTTCCCTGTTATTGCACCACTGACTCTACATTACATGTCAAACCAGATGACCAGACTTCTACTACCAAAATTAACTGAGAAAGGGGCTGGCTGTAGAGCCACATTCCAAATCATCATTCGGCCACTTGTGTCCTGGTCCACTTGGGTCCCCCTTCAAGCTGCAGTTCCCATACTTTTAAAATAAAGCCTCTGGGGGAGATGCTGCCTGCTGCACATGGCATATGAGTCGTCGCGAGGACAGAATGAAGTTCTGTATTTCAGAGTATTTTCTGCACTTGTAAGATGGCGCTCCTTCCTCCACATGTAGCCTGCTTTTAAGGGCAGATTGCATGGCGTTTCTTAGTCCCATCTTCCAATGCTCTGCGAGCATTCCCATGGGTGGTATTCATGTCATATCAAAGTAATGTTTTACTACTTATTAGCCCTACACATAATAGCATTTTTATGTGAGTGAGATAAAAGCATATTTTTAAAAGTTGACAACACCTCTGGTCCTAATTGGCTTCAGCTCTGACTGATTTGGGAAGCTTCTCAGACCTCAGCTCACGTGTGTTGGGAGGGCCCGTGGCTGAGGGGAAGTGGTTCTGGATCCAGCTGCCGCCTCTGTTTGACTCACAAGAGACACTCCATCTTTTCTTTGTAACCTCAGCGAGGGGTGTCGGTGTGAGGGTGGATTTTGGCTTTGTTTTGTTTTCAATTTCAGTTCTGGCCAGGAGTGATGGACGAACTCTCCGAGTTGAGAGAATTTTATGACCCAGACACAGTGGAGCTGATGCACTGGATTAAGTAAGAGGAAATTTTGTTAACCTTTAAATTTTTAAGTGACCTTTTAGAGTTAGTGTACATCGCATTAGTTTTGGGGTGTGGTGATTGGCGGTGTGAATCTAATTATGAAGAAACATTCGTTTTCATCAAAAGCATTCATATTCATTTAAAACTCCATATTTAGAAATAAGTCTTTCGACTCAAAATGCCCTATCACCAGGTATGTCCCTTAAAGAAAGGAAAATAACCACTTGGAGAGACAGACAGGCTCAGGAAATAGATTTCAAACATGGTAAAAATGAGAATGGAATTTTACCTATAACATCATTTTCTGTTGTTTGCTAGTTTTATCTTTATTATTTTCATTTTAATACCATTAAAATATTTTTTTGGTCAGTACTGATACTTGAAACTATTCCTTGGTAATTGTTTTATTTATTTATTTATTTATATACTTTTAGTTTTTTTAAACAGGGTCTCATTTTTGTAGTTCAGGCTGGTTCTGAACTCAGCCCCGAACTCAGCAATCCTCCTGCCTCTGCCTCCTGAGTGCTGGGTACAGGCATGAGCCACCATGCCCAGCACTGTGGTATGTGGTTACCAGGGATTGAACTGGGACGTTGTGCTAGCAAGGCCAGTGCCAGAACCACTGAGCTACATCCGCAGCCTGGTAATTGTTTTCAAATTACAGGGTAATAGTTAATTCGAGTCATCTTGGCTCATTGCAGATTTCAGTTTTACTAACCATTTTTCCTAGGCCCTCGCCTTGAACATAGAAATACTGTGACGTTATGTTGGTTCCGGTTTCTGCTGTACTCCATTGCTCAGCCTCAGCCTTAAGCCTCAGAATGGAACTCACATGCTTCAAAGGTTGCTCCTGGAAGCTGACTCCCACAGACAAAAATCAGCTTTTCTGCCAGAGCAGCATTCCCACACACTGTAATATGGTATTTCCCTGTTTTATAACCCAAAAGCAACTGCGTAATTACTCACACACAAATAGATGGCACAAATCTTGTGTGGCGTACTCTGAAAGCCCAGACTACAGTGTCTCCATCGCTTGGGATTTTAGTAGCCGTATTGGCACCTGCTCATGACTGATGTTTACTAAGCAGTACTGTTTAGCACTGCTTGTGTATTAAGAGATGGTAAATGTTTGATGGCTTTGGTCTCTTGGGTGTAATGCATGGATTTTATAGAGATTTATGTCTAAAATATATATGTGGCTTTGGTGCCAGTGTTGGACTTGGTGTGACTAGATGCAATGAGTGTAATTTGTCACATATTTCCAGTGCTCAGAGGGGTGAGCAGCATTCTGTCTTTATTTGTTTATTTAATTTTAAATCATGGTAGATAATTACAGAGTAAATAATTCGCTCAGTGTTCATCGTCTATAGGAAAGGAAGGCTGTTTGCATAAAGGCAAGCTAATTACTTCCTATGTTACCTGTGGTCACCTGGGAATGTATGGCACATGCACCTGAAGGGTGAGATTGATATTGTGTATTTTTAAGGTTGAAATTCATGTTCTAGGAAGCATCCAGAGGATGGTGGGTCTCCTTCCTCAACCTGGGTTAGTGTTGCAAACATTTCTGGTTGCGTTCCCTTATCTTTGGGGATCAATGACGGATTATTTTAGCTGAGCCCTGGGCTGCCTTGGGCCACCTCCAACTGGACGTGCTTATTTGTGTTTTCATACTTTTTCCTCCAAGAAAATCCCTTCCAGTAACATTTCTTACTCCGTAGGGAAAGCTGTGATTGAGAGATAGCCCCCGTGTGAAGCAGGTGGGGGCTCAGCCTGCAGTGCCTCCCGCTGGGGAAGTGGCCCTTGTGCCAGAGATTCTCTGTTCCCTGAAAGCTTCTTTCCCTGCCTTGCGTCCCCTTTATGCACAGGGTTGGTTACTGTTTTAATTCTCAGCAACTGAAAAATTTGTATTGTTCTAAAAAGTTGGCTCCATTGTGATCTAATCTTGCCTATTTTCCCCTAAAATTCTTTAAATTATCATTTTTGTAAAAATAGCTGCTAGGCATGTTTGTAAAATAAACTTAAGTGATGATGAATGTATGCCAAAACAGGGTTTATTCAGACACAAAATATGTTTGTTTAAATCACCATTCAAATCAGCGCTGGTCTGTAGGCTTTGATTCCACACACAATGGGATGTATTCAGTGTTCTTTGAACCCTCCCTGATTTTATTCTATCTTTGAAACATAAAATACAAACTTCAACTTGACTTCATCGCTTAGGTTAGTTGCATAGTATCCGTGATGTCAGTAGGCGTGAGCTGCCCTAGAGAAAAGGCTGTGGCTTCAGGACCCACAGGTGGATCCAAGAATGGCCCCCAGGCTCCCGGCTGTCCAGCCCTGTCAGAGAGGGGCATCTCACTTGAGCACCTTGTCTGTTCTGTCCTGAAAGCCGCCACACTCAGTTGTCTGTCCTTCCTGTGCAAGTAGGATGGTGTCACCAAGGCAGAGAATGGTCGCTGTTCCACAGTGGCTGTCCTCGGGGACACCACGAGGGAGCCTCTGTGTGGGCACAGGCTGGCACCTTTGGAAAGTGTGCACTAGCAGCCTGCCTCAGGGCCTTCGCAGTGCACTACATTCCCAGCCCTTTTCAAATTTTGAGACAGTGTCTTGCTAAGTTACTGAGCTAGACTTAGACTTGTGATTCTGCTGCCTCAGCCACCCTAGAGTGTTGGGCTTACAAGTGTGCACCCCCCATGCCCAGCTTTGTCCTTTCTTTTGGAAGGGCCTGGTCACGGTCTTGCTGAAGTAGAGAGAGATCCTCAAAAGACAACAAAATTTATTTCTTCAGGACGACATGAGACAGGCCGTGCCAGAGGCCTGGATTTCTGTGAAAACATCAAAAGCCTTAAATTCTACATTTTTTCACATCTAAAGTTGCAGGCATGTTAACACAATTTGACAGATGTTTATGAGTGCCAGCTGTGACTGAGTCTGGGAGAGACAGAGGCAAGCATGTCAGCATTGGCTAGTGACCCATTAGAACTCCTCTTCGTTGGCATAAAGCACTGTTCTTTTCTCCCATCTTCTGACTCTGTTCCATGTTACAATTTTCAGAGGCTCAACAGGTTTAATGGGAGATGATTTTAAAATCTTAATTTTTAGTCACAGAAAAATGTTGTCTTAGACTTTCCTATCTTTAGTTCCCTTAAAGGAGCAGAGATTTAAGTTTAAATATAAAACCAAGAATACTTAGGGATTAAACATCTCTTTTTTTGTAACCAAGGATATTTTGACACTTTAATGAAAGACATTTTAATCTGCAAGGACGTCCTGTTGAAGTCAGGCCCTGGATGTGGCCGCCCACCCAGCTCTGGCTGCTGCAGGACCTGCCCTGCTCTCCTGGCTGCTTGCTCCCACCTGCACCAGGTGCTGCCTGCCTCCTTTCCAAGCAGATGCAGATGCTCATATTCACATCTGCACTCCTTGGTGATGCTTCCTAGGTGCAAAGATTAAAAACCTGGGTCTTTTTACCTTCTGGCAGCTCTTTAAATAAAAACCAGGTGAGACTTTTACATACAGGCTTTCAGTGAAGTTAGCAAGTCATTTACTGTACTGCAGCAGAGCTGAATGCCTCAGCAGTCTGGCTCATGCCTCGTTCCTCTGTATCCTTGAGTCTGTCTGTCTGTCTCTATCTCTCTCTCTCTCTCTCTCTCTCTCTCTCTCTCTTTCTCAGTTCCTGAAATTTTTCTTCGACATTGTGTAATTAAGATACACAGATCTGGAGATCTGAATATTTTGAGGTATGGCATTTTAATTACTTGGCTTTGGGAGATTTTCACCAGAAATCATCGCTTCCCCGTAATGAATCCTGAGGGTGCAGCATTTTCTCAGTGGGGCTGAGAAAAAGTGTGAAATTTCTCCTGCACTTAGTCAAAATAAAATTGCTATATATTCTAAAGATGACTTAGGCTAAGCGGCCTATAAGCCCCTTTTATGTTTAATGAATCATTTTTGGTACCTGCATAATTCTATAAGTTTTTCAAGTGTAGATAAAGCAAATGGTCACACATTATGTTATAATGCTCAGTTTACCCATTAGTTCAACAGTCATTAACTTGTTGAAGCTTAGAACTTCAAAAACAAATGAAATTATTTGTTCAAAATGCCATCAGGTCTTCCTGGAATGACATTTAAATTATATAATGTAAATCCATTTGACCTGTGGTCCTTGTCATTATTTAGTGACAATCCTTAGAGAATAAATTGTTTGCAGGTTGGGCAGCCTGCTATGGAGTTGGCAGAGAGCTATAAAAACAAATTATCCTTTCATTTTATACATCATTTGTTCGAACATTTGTAAAAATTGCTGTTTTTCTATAACAGAGAAGTGTCATTCAACAGTTAAAAGCACATTAGCTATTTTAGAGACAGACCACAGGCTGCATCAGGCGCAAGTATCTGTGAAGGAAAAGTGCCCGGTATAAGACCTATCATTGTGCATATTTTAAGTTACACACAAAGAAGCTCTTTTTTCCTTTGCCTGCAAATTCTACCACAGAAAATATATAATACAATGAATAGGGTTTTTAAAAAATCTAAAATATATGTAAGGCTGGGATTTAGCTCAAGTGGTACCACACCTGCCTTGGAAGCATAAGGGCCCAAGTTCAATACTCGGTACTGAAAAAACATTTTTTAAAATATATGTGATTGGTCTTTTTCCTCTTGTTCCACTTTGCTTGTTGCTTTGACTTTTGCCATTGCCTTATGGATAAAGTTATTTCAAGTAGCATTGAGTCATCCCAGATTTATCATGCGCCCAGCATTTAAAACCAAGTCAACAAAAGAAAATAAGTGAACATCAACCCTACTAATCTTAGAAGTCAGTTGTTTTCAAAGAAGTATTTTTTTTCTAATTTACTTTCAAGGCTTTGTTTTACCTTATTTTATAACATTAAAATGAGGGCTGGGGATTTAGCTCAGTGGTTCTGGCGCCTGCCTTGCAAGCACAAGGGTCAAATTTGATCCCCAATAACCACATACAGTACTGGGCATGGAGATTTACAGCCTCCAGCAATCAGAACCACATACCACAGTGCAGGGTGTGGTGGCTCACGCCGGTAATCCCAGCACTCGGGAGGCAGAGGCAGGAGGATTACTGTGAGTTCAAGGCTGAGCTCAGGGGCAGTTTGAACTACAAAGAGAGACCCTGTCTCAAAGCAAAGCAAAACAAACAAAAAACATTAAACTAAAACTAAAAGCCTTAGTAAAAGAGTATGTTAACAGTCCAGACTTCCACTAATGGTTTAAACGGATTGCGTTTCTCGTAAACTTTCGACTTTTTGCTGATAAGGCCAAACGTGAAGACATGACACAATTTAATGAGCTATGTTCCATTTTTCTTTTCAGTTCCTCTAAGCACCCATGTGGCATAGCTTCTTCCTCCTCTGCTGATAGCCTGCTGCTGCTGGCGCTGCCAGGATTGAGGGGCAGGTGCGTTTAGGGCATCCTGAGCAGGGAGCACGTTAGAGCAGAGTTCCTGCTCTACCTGGTTCCCAGCATAGCCGAAGGCTGCAGGAAGCATTAGAAAATATTCTGTTGAATAATTTCTGGTTTATTTTTAATTATTTTTCGGTACTAACGCTGAGCCTTGCTCTGTTGACCAGTGAGCTCACATATCATGTTTACCAGCACAACATGTGGTCACGATACATGTTGAATACATTAAGAGAAGCTTGATAAGCCTACACACACAAACAGTCTAGGATTCTCCAACATTTAAAGCTTTGTGAACTCTGTAATTCATCAGAGTGTGACAATTAGAGTCCTGAAGCAGACCGCAGCCTTGACCGTTAGCAGGGAAAAGATTGCAGGATTCACCTTCTGTCTGTGTCCTAACTGTGAAGAGTTCTTTGCATCTTCTTGGGCCTGTACCTGTTACATCCCCAGAATGAAAATACTAAGACAGGCTTGAGATTTGAGGAGATGTTGGATCTGTCTTTTGTATACCAGTTTGGCATCCTTAGGTGGGAAGACTGTGCCAGCCAGGGTCATTTGCGTCTGCCTCATGCTCTGCCAGACTTGCAAACCAGACTCCTTCCTGCATCGGAAACCTGGCAGTTCAAGGACAGCTACTTTTTGGCATTCATATGTGATGTGATGGTATGATTTATTGCAGTGTCGTGGCTTATGCCTTTTGAAAGAGTACAAAAGGGAAGAAAACTGCCTTGGAAAAATGATGGCACTTTCTTTAAATTTCTATTTGTTCCTGTTTATTCTCTTTAGTGATGATGGCGATATGCTACAAATAAGGATAGCATTATATACAAGGCCCAGAATAAATAATTACTAAGTTTTAAATGAGCTGGTGGGTTGTGCATGACTGGTCCTTCAGGTGGCTTGTTGCACCAGCCATACACATACAGTCACACCCATAACACTAGTAGTCCAAGCACTAAGCACCCAGCACCAAGACATATCAGTTACAACCCCATCGTGACTGTGTTCAGCTCTCCTGTTCCTCTGACCATGAGATGAGGGTTAGACCCCCTCTACTCTGACAGAGCAAGCATCAATCTGTCCTGGTGCTCCTGGGTCTGCTTGTCAGTATGATAACAACCCGTCAGGGACAGCCAAGCTCACGTAAAACTCCTTTCCGTTGGCCTCCACATTCTGAACTTTGGCATGGGTGTGAAAGAAAGCAGATTATGTGTTATTCCTTGTGTGCCCACTGTAATTCCATGCACTGTTTTCCCTCCCTTAAGAAGGCTTGTTGGAATGCAAGT